>DWNH01000061.1:0-22281 GCA_018249895.1 Tiana niger
ATAAATATCTTGGGACAACTTACACACGGTCATCTGATCCCAAACTAGGCAACTAGGCCTGTGCTATGGTAACCAGAGAACTGATAAACATAAATAAATATTTTTGAATACATACTTAAATAGATAATTTCTTTGACACCCAGACACAGAACAAATATTCATGCTCATCACACAAACATTCGTTCCGAGAGGGGATCGAACCCACGACCTCCCGTCAGCAGTCAGGCCCTAACCATTGGACCACGAGGCCAGTAAAATTTTGAATACTCACATGCTGAAGGTGCCGTCCGTCGTAATGAGGGGCGAGGGAAGTCCGTGGCACCAGCAGTGTTGTGGTTGTTGTCTCTGATGCTGCGGATTCTCGTTTAGACGGGTGACTGTACAACCTGTTCCATACCCCACTTGTTAACAAAATAAATTATGTAATATCCACATTTGTTAATGTTGGCCTTCTACATTTGAGATTATGAGTAGAGTAGAAATGAAGTGATGAGTAGAAACGCCAAGAAATTTAACTTGCATACGTCATCAGCGCATATCGATTAACGGCAATATAATGAAAGACTAATCCAATTGTTGGTTAGCTGAAAATGCTCACTATCAAGCTAAAGCTGCGCTACAGATGTACATACCTAGTTATAGCTGATTTTAAAAGGGTTTTTTCTGCCGGCTTTTTTCTCCCGGTCGACAATAGCCACAAGAGAGCCTAAAGCCGATAAACTTATTACTTTAAGTGTATGTAAATACCTTGTAATGAATAGAAAACATTTCATTTCATATCAATGCTCGCAAGAGTGTCGATCACAACTACATAACTGTACAGTACTCAATAAACAGTCACCACGGTATAGTTTGCGTGGTGTCGGTTTGAAGGCAGATTTATATTTCTTGACATATTATTTGTACGGTTGACGTGTCGTTTTATTGCAATGTGACTTAAATGGACCTGGATAGTATAACCGTGTATTTACGAACGGATTTCAACAAGATAATTAGATAATAGTCTCAATAGATTAAATTTTTTAATTTTAGAAAGAGCAAATGAAACTGATTCCTTGAGCAAAGTAGTTAAAAAGCTAAATGCCATATTGATACATGGTGGTAAATTATACGCTGGAACGTAACACAAATTAATAATTAGGTTATCAAACTGACCAAGCGTTAGTAGATACTTAATTAATTCGAACGAGTGCATAATAAACGGTAAACATTATCATAATCTTCTGCTTTGCATAATAACATTTTATTACATGCAGCTTTTGTTATTTAATTACTATGTTTATTGTAGAAGAAAATAGTTATTGCGTTGCAGCATATTCCGAGCAATAAAAATTGGACATTCTTACCTCAAATGACAATTCTTAGCATGCATCTAAACTTCTTCGGAATCTTAAGCAGGTGAGCAGATGTGGAAAGCCAAGAAGGAATAAAAACCATCGACATGAAGCAGAAAAAAACATCGATTTATTACAAAGTAACAAAGGATATAGTAAAAAATCATCCAAATCCACATTATTTTCTTTATAAAATTGCCAGTAAATTCTTCATAAATGCAAAAAGCTCCTGTAAGCATATCATCCAGAAAGAACTCCAACGCGTCTTCATACTGTGAGCCTATGAAGGAAAAAGTATTGTCAAATATGGATTTGGAAATGTGCATCACTATAATAAAAAAAACTTGTTTTGTTTGTCACATGTCAAAGTCATCAAAATGTCACACGCAAATAAAAGTTTGTAACTTTTGAAAAAGGAAATCATTCATGCAGGAAAAAACTTTACAGTTAAGTGTTAGTATAAAGATGTTTTACAAGACATTTTCAAGAATAGACGTTTAACATTCATCATACATACAGTTTATGTACGTTATCGGTACATATGAGTGACAGCATTGGCCCTAATACAAGGTCATAAGCGTGAAGTAAGCTTTCGGTAGTAAAATCGTAATACAATAGTTAACGTTATCACTGGATAACAACGTCAGAGTAGACACCAAGGCCAAGGTTACTCTTAATTATATATCTTAAATAAATATAGGTATATGACTTAATGAATTTTATATACTATATGTTTTTCCTAAATGATTATATTAGATATAATAAATGAATTTTGAGTTTAAATTACATGATGAGATATACTGAAATCGGCATAACAATGTTATATGAACGAGTAAAAGTAGAGAACGTTTGAACGTGTGATATAGAAAAAAAACTTTTTGGTAAGTTGTATGAAAAAGTTTTGCAGGTCTGAATTGGCTTAGTAGTATGTAGAAAGCATCGTCATAGCGCATTTATCGTTGTTGATATTGGCACATACTTGTCCAGCAGGTACAAAGTTACTTTTGCTAACTGTTAACCGTAGCGGCAGGACTGTTCTCTATAAGGAATTTAATATGTATGTATGTATGTACATTCACTAAGTTTCTCCGTGTCAGATATTATGTCGTTTTCTAATATATCTTAGACAATATTGATAGTTTAATAATGTTTCCTGTTGTTCTTGTCTTTAAAACAAAACACGCATACGAAGCAAAACTTTGAATCTTCTTATAAGTAGAATAATCCTTATAGATATTAATTTTTATCTCCCTTACTTCATAGAAAAGTCTATAAAACAAACAGTCACGTAAAATATTAAACCGAACACTGTGATAAGATAACATTCTGCAACAACAGAAGTATTTGAATTATCTTAGGCTTCAACATTGCGAACTTCCTTCCTGTCAAATAACTTTAGACAAAGTTTGTTTGAGTTTGAAGGCTGTGTCGTACTGTCTACCGACCTCTATAAATACTTCTCATTAAAATTGTTGTTATTGGCAGCAATCTCTTGTAACGTGCTATGGTTAGAATGATTAGAATTACGTTTAATTTGATTGCAGTATTTGTTTCACTTTTCTGATATACCTACATAATACAATATGAAATAACTAAGAAATCATCTAACATGCTAGTATAGGTCCTCTACTCTAACAATTGTGAAAGTGCATACACTTTCGTAGAATCATTTAAAGTATCAAGTATTAATAGGCATTACTAAGAGTGAATTCTTATCATCATCATGCAGAGTAATTTAAAAATAAAACGTTATACTTTAGTTCTATCAATGTGAAAAAAAGTTCATGCAATCTATAGAGGATCATCTATAATTCAACGATTGCCTTGCTTACCGTATGCTTTCGGTCCTGGATCTCGGCGACCAGTCCTTGGAGTAGGAGGCGCCTCTTCTTCGTCCCCCACCAATGGTCCTGCCGGTCTTCCACCGCTCTACGTGGTTCCTGATGGCGTGTCGCACTTCTGTGTTCATGAAGCAATAGAATAACGCTACTGTAAAGCCCTGTAAAATAACAAAACGTATAATAATATTCCTTTTATATTCTAAGTCGAGTAAACAGGCCAACGGTCCACCTGCTGGTGAGCGATCACCGTCCACATATGAACTTAGTAACACCAAAAGATTTGGCAATGTGTTTCTGACTTTGAAGGAGAGCTCTTTTAGCGCCTTTTTTAAAGAACCCCATTTCGTAGACCACCGAAAATGCTCTGCAGGAAGATCGTTCCATAAATTAGTACCATACGTGGCAGGAATGAATGTCTCAATTGCAAATGCTATTCGCAGAGCACCTGAGTCAGCCGTGTAGTAAATTTTAGTTTGAATTTATTTTAGACGATTCTTCTCATTCACCTACATAGGAATGTTGGATTGTTGGAATTAAAACAGTTTGAATTTGTTATAGACGTGATTCACCAGGTGGTAGGGTCTACCGACCAGTAAAATACCACTCCCACAGCAATTTCTAAGGATAAGTCCTCAGTAGTAGTAGTTAATCCAGTAGTTGAATGTACATAAATGTTCAGGAATTTTGCTGTTTGCTATTTACTGGTATTATCTTTCTTATAAAAATAATTAAAAGAATAACCAGTTGGCCAAAATTTCCAACGCTTTTCGCAATTATCTTGGATACATTTACACCTTCAGCATTCCTTTGTCCGTAATCCTTGCCCATGATAGTACCGCATTCTCACAGGGTAAATGTCAACCAAGGGGAAATGAGCTAAGATTATAATTCCTGGGGATTTTCCAAATCCCCAGGCGTCCAAAAAGTATTGTATAGAGTAATTTGTAAGGATTTGCCTGGAAACTCGCAAGATAAAGTAAATCAGATCTTGAGATTGTGAAAGACAGTTATTCTTTAAATTTCCTAATTAAAAAAGTAATTTACGCAATAAACGACCGTCCCTAAAAAGTAGTCTTTGTATGTATTATATACGCAAATACCGAGCTTTACTTAAAGCTGGTACATGTTTAAAGACGAATTTTTATGTATGATATAGGAAGAAGTAATGTAAGAATTCAGAAAGTTCAGAAAATGAAATCGATTACACTTCCATGACATACATTACTAATCTTGCACTATGAAGGTGGTTCTTTAGGTGGTAGTACGTCGCCCGAGGAAGTAGTTACCACCGCCACATTCAATTCTACCGTAAAGCAATTTATTTTGTTTAGGAAGGATTCTGGCGTTCACTAAATATGGCTTCTTCTCTAAGGCATAAGATGGTCGCCGCAGAAGTAGCAACGCATCAATTTGCGAGGCGACTTGTTCAGTCTGAATACTGATCTTTTAGTACTCAGTATTTCGTAGCCAATTGCGTCTACGTCAAGCATTCAAGTATGGAGCCCTGGATGTATTCATAATTCGAACAGCGTGAAGACGTGTCTTCAATTTGTTTTTAAAATCCATTAGTAGATAGTCGCCATCATTCTTCGGAAGTATGATGGATGGCGCGTTAGCGCGTAATGGATTTGACGTGTACCAATGAGTTTTTGTTTTTAATCAGCTCTGCTAGCTTTGGAAGGGATTAGAAGCTTGACGTTATAGAGAAAAGAATTGAGTGAAAATATTTAAAGTATTTGCAATACGTTGGTCACTTCATTGAATATTTAGTAAGATATTATATGTAGTATGAGTATTTACTTGGATTATCTACCTGGCAGTGCTGAGCTGCCACATTTACAACCTGTAGTAAATGTCAATAGTATAATAATACAAACCAATTTTGTGGTGTTGCTTTATCAGATGTCGGTGCGAGCGCGCATCGTGAAAATTCACTCTCATCAATTTTACTATAAGAAGTATAACTTCAAAAATATGTGGCAAGAGTACCTTTCCTGCTGAACCTATTTGTACCACTAAACTAACAAAGAGAATATTTCGTTTTCTTTCACTGACAAATTTATTTTCGTCTCAGAGCGACGCTATTGTTAATACTACATTATGGGAGTTTTGCCCGCAGGGATGATTTATATGCAATTGAAATAGGTACATACCCTTTTTTCTCTTTGATGTACGTACCTACGGTTTGTTTGAAAGAAACTTTGAGGAGATAGATAACGTCCATTAGGAGAATTGGATTATATAAAATAGACGCAGATAAGATAGGTAAGTGAAAAAACATTTTTTGATGAAGGAACTAAAAAAGAAAAAGACTAAAATCCCATAACAAAAACTTAATTAACAGGATTTTGATAGTCGAGAAAGCCAAAGTTAGTAAGTGGACAACTTTTCATAAGTAACGTAAATCAGTTTAAAGTACCTTCATAAAGTATTCATAAGGTGCCAGTCTATGATCGATATTTTCTCGTATATTTTATGAGCAAAACTTGCGAGATTTTGCATCCCATGATTTATCTGCACCTAACATTTAAGCGTGAAATATGTTACGTTAAATATTATAATTTAGCATTTTAGGCATGCGTAGGCTCACATATAACGCGTATTTTGGCAGTGCTCTTTACAAATATAAATATTGTTTATTGGCACAATCACGCACATAAATGAAGGTAATCAGACAGCTGTGCACAAATGGCGGTCTTATCGCTAAGCAGCGATCTCTACCTTAGGGTAGTGGTCTAGTGGACTATGACAGGCTGTGGGAGAAACTATGTCAGATTGGGAAGCCTGTGGAAGCTGCACAAATATGACATACTTGTATCGTAATCAATCGAATCGGTTGAGGACGGTCAACACGATGTCTGATGAGTGAGACAGGGTGGTTTTACATCTGACTGACATCTAGTCTGTTTTAATTATTTTATGAAATGTATTAAAAATTTCGGTTATTAATTGACTAGCCCTTACATGTGTGCTCCTAGACACAAGAAACTAAATAAAAGATTTGGTAATCTTATCGAGTTCCATATTGATTGAGAGTTTAATTTGGCACGACCATTCTTTGCTGGTACAGTTCAAATACAATTACGAGTGACATGGAGGATCTAATGATTTAGTGCTCGTCCATCTATCGAGGGCCTCTGATACAAACATATAAACTTTCACATTTATAATATTAAGTAAGATTGTGAATCTTAGCGAGCTCTATATTGATTGGAGGTTTAATTTGGCACGGCCGTTTTCTGCTGGCACAGTTCAAATAAAATTACGACTGACGTAGTGGATCTGAAGATTTATTGCTCGTCCATCTATCGAAGGCCTTTGGTGTCTATGCTAAGGGTTCGCGTTGATTAATGAAACAAGATACAAGGTAATAAGAGCTTGTTGGAAGAGAAAATATTGAAAGATGTACCTGAATTGCTAATTAACTAAGGAGATAAAAAATACACTCTTTAAAATACAAACCGTTGATTGAGTAAAAATGGGAGATATAAATAGAGAAATTGATAATATTGCTTTTTTGTAGGAGCGATGTATGATGTAAAATGCAGTTTGGGCGCTAGTGGCCAAACTTCTTTCTTCCAACCCCGTGTTATACTTTATACCCTTGATGGATTTCCAAAAAAAGGACAACGTCCTTCAAAACTGCTAGTTATTAATAGCCCGTCATATCCGTAAACTCACTTGCGTAGACAGCATCAGAGCCCGAGTGTAGTCGAAGGCGTGTGCGAACCAGGAGTCGTCATTGGGGCCGCACAATACAAGCAGGTTGGTGATCCCGAGTAAGGGTATCAGCACTAGCAGCGCCTTTGTTGCTTTCCGGTATTGCTCCGTTTCCAGTGTATTCGCAGATCGGAGTTTTGTTATCAGCACCTGTTGAATTTGGATAAATTATAATAAATGCGGCAGCTGGAGGACTGCCGACCGAAGTTCTGCATGTAGAAATGAGGATATAGATATTGTATTTGGGGATAAATAAAACAATTCAACGACTTCTTGACCAATCGTCGTTTTTCAAATATTATCTTATTTAGAATGTGTCCTTCCGAATATTCATTGATACAACATTATTACAATCATCACAATATTCGATGATACTACATTATTTATAATACTAATATTATGTTATCTCGTCAGTACAAACTAATTACATATTATAATTACTGACGAGGCCTTGAGCGACCTGTTAATCTTGTTGTATCAACACAACAAAAATAAACTCTAATAGAAATATTATCCATAAATTCCAAAGTATTAACTAAAGTTAGTAATAATTTAATAACTAGGAAATGAAAAAGAAGTTGAAAAATCTTTTAATTGGTTTCAATGTTCCTTTCTTTAAGACGTAAACTCGTCTGTACGAATTTTCGTATGATGAATATTATGCCACCATCACTTTCCGACTCTTGAAACGATGTGGCCTACCAATTTTAGTTTACACGACATAATTTCTAAGCGATACTTATAAAACTATACGAACCCACATTATCCTAATGAGGAAGAATAAGTTAAGCGCGAGTCCCACCAACGCAGGAGCTTTATGGATCCAGTCGACTTGGTGCTCGTGTATCCATAGACACATCTTGGTTTCACTCGATATCGCTAACTAGACAAGCAAAAACACGTGTATTAGCTACTGGCATATCATTAATAATATTAGTTAATCTCAAAGAGCAAACAAGTAAGTTAAATAATTTGAATCGAAGGTAATATTAATATCAGTAAACATATTTTTCATTTTATATGATAGAAACATTACAAAATGTAATTTCTGATATGAATACAAATAAAGGAAACAGGAACAAGGAAATAGATATAAAATAAAAGTATCTGTAATTATTGAAATAGGAACAACATCCCCTGAGCAAGAATTGTGTCAGTTTAATAAAAAAAGTATCAGACTTATACACAATCGAGCTCTAGAGACTCGTTAAAAGTATTTCGCTAACCGCAGCAATTATTAGAGAGCCCAGAGGCCTAAGCGTGAAAAACTCAAAAACTTCCATCTAAGAGTTTGTCGCAAACTTAAAGTTTTTATGAGTAAGTTTCAAGCCAAAGTCGTGCTTTATCGCGGTTTTGTTTTAAATGAAAGAAGGATTTTTTCTCCTAACGTTAGCTTAATGTATTGTTCGTTTCCCAAAAGTTTTCCTGTATGTAGGTACCTCTATAAATCTCAGGCATGTTAGTGGCGTTGAAAAGCTGAATTTATTGTTGTAACTTCACTTGGGAACAATACATCTGAGTCATCAGTAGTACTAACATTTCACGAAGAATTAGCAGCTTTACAGTTTTATTTAACAGAAATTGTAAGTTTTTTAACTTCTTGCTGAGAATATTCCCTATTAAATTTTGATTTGATTCAAAAAAGTGTTTTTACTATATCTTCATAATTTCTCAACTGATCGATTTCGCATTTCCGATAACAATTATAGTGCTTAAAAAACTGCATCGTATGCCGCAAAGCTTATCAAAAGCGGTTGCTCTGTTCGAGAGATATCATTGTCGAAAAATTTTTGAATCTAATGAGGTGTTTGTACTGGAAGAGCTCAAAACACCTAAAAATAGCCGATAGATTCAAAGATGACCAGCAGGGTCAACCTTTTTTTAGTCATCTATTGACGCACTTTGGCAGTAAAACTGACTCGTAATGCCGTAATGGACATGGCGTGAAGTTGTCCCTAAATATCAAATGTTCTTATACTGTTCTGTGTTTATACTGTTCTTTAAATATAAAAACGTGGCAGACACACTCTCTCTACTTATCTAATAGCGGATAGACAATCCTGTAGAAGCGCTTCCATTATCGGAAAAGGTTTAAATGAGGATATTATACATACATTGCACTTGAAGCTGCGTTGTTATTCACAACACGCAAGAGGGAATGTTTACAAGCTTGATAAAGGTCTTTCTATCTTACCGATGTAAGCTAGGTAGGTAGACCTTTATCGAATTTAGTAGTACGAAATAGAATATTTAGTGATACATTGAAACCGAATACGGGGAAAGCGAGGAAAATTTTTGATAAATTGCAGCAACAAATTTTGATGGCTTCAGCCGTTCTGAATTAAGACTGTCAAAACCTGAATTCTTTTTAGTTTCAATTAAGATATTAAATTATATTTTCTTTTAAATTACAGAAGTTGTAAGCATAGTTTAGTCTAGCCTATCAGTAGACGTCCAAAGACTGATAAATGGATGGAAGAAATAAGCATAAAACGCGACCAATGAAACTGTTACGCGACCAATGAAACTTATAGATATCCAAGTTCCAATGATAGCCCTGTCTGAAATGGAGTCCGGAGAAACTTGTTTCTCTATGTTTTGTTCTTCTCTTGAACGAAATTTCTTAATGTCACTTGTGATGGGAGTAGAATTGCAAAAATGTTTATATTGTTAAGTAAGTTTGATTGTTCGCATAGAAAAACGTACAAAATATTAAATAAAATAAAAGATTACAGACAGAAAGCCGCATGGAGGAGACATAACTTTTTTTCTTATATGACAATAATATAAACAGCTTATATGTATAACGAATTATATTTAAAGTTAAAGAAAAATTCTTAGAAACTTCGTTCTTGACAGCAATTTCCTACCGCACTCGCTTTTTTTAAATTTCCAAAACTTTTGTGTTTGAACAAACGAACAGATTTTGAACGTGGAACATAGAGATGTGGATAAACAAGAAGATTTGATTTGATATCGTTTAAAGAAGGATATTCGATGGCGCCGAACACATAGTCGCTTTCTCCGAGTTAGATTCAAAGCACGCACCAAGGATTCGACCGTTAATATGGGCAATTTGCGTAGAGCCATGCTTTCCTCTATTGGCAACCTAAATTTCTTCATGTTTTTGATTGATAATAAAATTATACGTATTGCCAATGATATAAATAAAACGCGTTTTGCACATAGCGGTTTGTGAAGATCGTAAAATGTCAAATTATATTTTATGGTCAAAGTTGACATTAGGTCGCAACTGGTCCTACGCAATAAAATAATTTTAAGGCTCGCCAGTTTTACTGTTTATAAAACCGGCTTATTGCTTTAAAAGTTTTTATTTAATCATTTAAATTTAATTGTAAACCTAAAATGAATTTTGCCCGAGGAAGTACCACCGCCACACCCAATTCTATTGTGAAGCAATTTTGTGTGTTTCAGAAGAAGAGTGTGGTTACCAGAGCATACTAAATACAAGGCAACCGTCTAAGCCTTTAGAAGTAGCAAGACATCTATTTATGAGAGACAGCGACAGAGCAGAGACCGCTTAACACCCGATGGCCTGTACTCGTTTGTTTACTTTTTCCAAAATAAAATGAAACATATTAAAACTTTGTTATATAAAAATGTGATAGTTAAAAAATCAAAGAATTTCATCTAAATAAAAATACGAACTTAACCACATATCGTCTCACGAGCAACAGTGAATTTAATTTTGTTCATAGAGAAATGTCCGAAATTCCTTGTGCTTACTGTCTCAGGACCTATGTAAATCATGTTTGAAATGAAATATTTGCACAAAGATATGTACATACATACATATATGTCTATGGGTACAGAAAGATGTTAAGTTCGCCGTATTTCAACATATTCTGCTTAATGATATACAAATGTTGAAAACCTTATCTGATCTTACTAATAAATAAAAATGGAGTGTCTAAATAATAATTATATTTATTCGCTTCACGCTCATAGTCTCATACTAAGATTCCCTGTGTCGTGGGTACCATAGACACACACAAAGACAATCACACTGACACGCATACTGGGAGCAGGAATCGAAATTCACCATTGAATTTCGCCCCGCTGGGAATCGAAATCACGACTCTTCGAATGGTGGGTGGACCGGTCGAATTAAGAACGACCCATGACGAAACCTTAGTGTGGGATATTAATGTGAAGCGTTATTCAGTGTTACTTAAAAGATAGCCTTCCCGCTTGTAATTATACTTCAACGATTTAAAAAGTAAAATGTTATGAAGTAGACGAAACTTACTCCATCTGGTCCTGTGGACGGCACGACCGCTACTAAACATCGTGATATTACCCAAATTATTATAAATATGGCTGGAGCTCCTGTCGACAAAGAAATTTTATTACAATCATGAAGGGACATCTTACGGAATGTCGTTTTTATTTCGTCTCTCAGATTGGATCCAAATTTTTGATATAACATATCCTGGGCAAATATGATACTGATAACACATAATCATAATATATTAGTGTAAGCGACGAGGCATTTCAAGGTAATTCATTGCAGATGATTTATTACACACTGATATAGACGGTGTGAAATGTATAACAATGTTAGTAGTTATTAGCAGTATAGGTGGTGCATAAATATAATGTTCTTTCCTTCAATAAATGACAGCCGAAATTTTTAAAAATGTTAAATATGATAATCGATGAGTCAATTTCTTACTGTTGTGTGTTTCTTAGTGTTTGGTGCTGAAGCTAGAATGTCTAAGGTCGTTAATAAAATTTTATTCGATTCGACAAATGTCTAGAATGCGAATGCATCGAGTTCTTCGTAGCATTTCAAAAACAAAACAAAAACATAAAATGAAATGACTATACGAAGTTTCAACAAGATTTTCTGTGAGATACAAAACAGCTAGACTATGTATTCTGTGCGGTTAAAAGGTTGTAAGCTCGTGTTAGCATTCAGGTAATATTTAGTCTTTGGCTACGAGCATACGAAATTTCTTTTTTGAATACAAATTTAGCAAACGTTGTTTATTAATATTAATAAATATAATATTTACCATGCATTAGACTTGATAACTTATGTAATTACGAGGTAGCTACACAAGTCTCATTAACATGCTATTAAGGTATTAAAGTAGGTCGTAATGAAGATGAGTTTTATCTGTATTTTATAATCGTTGGCAAGTGTGTATGTAGGATAATTTCATTGTTGTATCTCATTATTATTATATCTAACTGTATAATTATTTGGTTTGTCGTAAAAACTTTTGATTTGGAGTAAGAAGTATTCTATATGTTAGTCCAGGTTGTAGTACCTGTCAGTGTCAAATTTGATCCAAATTGAGTAACAAACATCCAAACATCAATTGAATTATCTAATTGAGTAACAAACAGCCAAAAATCAATTAAATCATCAAATCGAGTAACAAACATTCAAACGTCAATTGAATTATGAAATCTAGTAAAAAATGTAGATGTTTCCAAACTTTCATATTTATAATATCAGGATCATCCTTTCACCTCCTGTTCTCAATAAATCATTTGATTTTGAATCGTTAAATATACATAAGAACTTACCCCAACCGATCGTCGTGTACACCTTCAGCTTTATATTCTCGGCGGTAAACGTTTCTACTACTAACATATACAGGTACAACCCTGCAAAAAAATACACATCTTAATTGTTAGAGGTCGGAAATGAATGATCAGCATTATTATTATTAAGGTACTGTAGTATTTTTATAAAAAAATAACTATAATTCTTACATGGATATAATCTTATTAGTAAATAGATATAATAGAATCCTATTAAATAAAATTATTATAATTGTTTTTCGTTGTTAAATTTAAAAGCTGTTTAGGGTCTTTACTACTGTCAATGGATTTTCGTTTAGACTGGTAATTAAGAAGTTAGTGTCGCTTAAGTATATTAGCTAAAATTTCAGACAGGAAATGATTATCAACCAACTACGCAAACAGAAAATAAATGAGGAAATAAGTCCTTTTTCTTCACATTTTGAGTGAGTAACAATATCGTTATTAATATAACCAGGATTTTCCCACTTCTATACTTAGAGTCATGTATGTTCATATGGCCAATTTTAACATCTTACTCTAGCTAAGTAGTTCTAAAGAGACCAAAACAGGTAAATGTCTGAATTATTAGCACTTCCCAGCTAAATTGTTTCGATTTTTTGCGGCTAATATTTTCTTAAGCAAAATCTAAGATGTTTTATGGAGTTAGGAAAATACATACGAACAGACGTGTGACAACAATATTTAAGGTAGGGTAAAAAATATGTCACAAAAATAAAAAGTCAATATAAGATAGGATGAAAATATGTCACAAAAATAAATAATTTTTGGACAGGTAAAATTAGCTAAACAAAATTTTATATTTCTATAAAATCAAGAAAAAAATCTTAATCCAAAAACATGTAAAAAATATGAAAAAAGTCCCAAATGTAAAAGTGTGAAATAAAAAAAACCCTCAGCGATATCAATAATCATCACAGAGAGATGAGATTGCGATCAGTCGCGCGATTTTTTTGCGAATTCCAATGATGTATATTTGTAACTCAATATCGACCAAACTGTCGCTTAGTCTATTTTTCTCCTTTAAAGTGTCGATATGCTTATGCTTATTAGACGGCCTCTAAATACCATAATACTAAAAGTAAACTTTATAGACAAATAAAGAATTTTTGATTGTTATGAAACTATTTAAAACTATTTCGCAACAATTCGAAACTACAATGTATTACGGTGTACACAGATTTCCATGCAGTTGCATCGCTCTTCACCTCGCATAGGAAACACAGGCACGCAAATAACAAAAAATATACCGGTTTCTATTTTTTGTTATGTTTTGTATGTCGGTACACACGTACCATTGTCAACGCGAATTTCGCCTAATAACGACCACAACTAACATTAAAGTATATAAGAAAACAAACCCGGACAAATGCTAATCGGACACAAAAGTTTCGCACCATCACGCAAATTGTTAGTTATTTTCTATGTAATCATACAATTATTACTAGCAGTCACCCACTTTCAGATATTCATTTGCCTTACTGACAGCGAGTGGGACATATTATGTACACACGCGTGCAAGCTATCGCGATAATTTGTTATTAGTAATAATATACATAGTTATACAACTTTATTAAGCACGCTATTCTGTAGAAAATGTACATACATATGTATGTATATGGTTCAAACTTTTTATTTGTTTTTTAATTGTTTTTATTATCATTGATGTTTTATAATGGCAATGTTTTTCCAAATTAATAAAATAATTAGGCAATTAATTTTAATTAATGTAATTGGCCTCTTAGTTGTGCTAGTTATCAATAAATTATATTATCATTGAATTAATGCACAAGTACGAAATATGTTTAAAAAGAATTTAATAAAGTAGATTTGTACCATCATTCAAATTTCTAACATCAAAGCTCGTTCACAATATAAGGCTATTAGGAACCACGCGGTTATATCATCAGATCCTGGGATTCATTCCTAATCTGAATACGTATGTGGGTGATTTTAATAAGGCATAACCTGGCTATGACATATATAAATTGTTATTCAGATTCAAGGCCACAGCTTCCGCCCTGGGATCGCCTTATTATATTAATGCCTGATTTTATATGATTGTTAGTTTTGTTTTTCAGGCACTCTCGCAGTACCTTACTCCTAGCCGATAAGATCTACTCTTTCCGAAACAATAAATTGCTTCACGGTAGATCTGGGTGTGGCGGTGGTATTACCCCGGGCGGCAGCCTACCACTATATCTTACTATCTTAAACGGTTTTGAATTTATAGGCATTAGCGTGCGCACTTTAGGAGCCCCAATTAAGATAACAGATTCGGTGAATGTTCTTTGTATTAAATAATATTTACTGTTTAAAACTTTCGGCCTTTATAAACTTCATGCGAAGTCTTTAGCGCTGCCTAATAAGATAATGTATTAAGATTGATGCGAGTCTGCGGGTTTAAGCAAATATTATTGTAATTACAAATACAACAGTAAAGTTTCGGTACTGAATATAGGTTTTAATTTATGTAAATATTACAGACAATAATTTAGGCATAAGATAAAATGTTAATAATAATTTAATTTAAAGGTAATGAATATAAATAGTTCGACCGGTACGAGAATTGCTTCTTGTTTCTTTAAAACTTATCGAAACTACAATATATTATATACATTTTTTTAATTAAAAATAAGTATATTACTTACCAATGTTTTTTAGTTTATAATACCGAAGTGGAAATAATTTCTATTCTACACAAAGAAGTCATAACATAAACAATGTCAGTAGCAGAGGGCGCTAGAGGTAAATATTGAATATAAATTACCCAGTTTAAAGTAGGCCGGAATTTTAATTATATTTTTAGTCTTCAGTTTTAAAAATTTTAATTAAATGAGTATAATTGAACATACACTTTCAAGATAAAAATTGGAACGCAAACAATATATTGCGATTGTATCTTGTTCAACTCCTAGTGGTTTCCTTAAGTACTACCGCATTCAATCTTACCTTCTACAAGCATCCAGAAGAAATTAGTGAGGTAGAAGTAGTGCATGCATATCACGAGGATCATGCACGATGTTTGATCTTGCTGGGATTCGTCTGACCAATTCTATAAAAAAAAACATAACATTAGTGGTCAATTGACAGAAGTTCTTAACCGAAATCAGACTGAAAAGTTATAGATGATTTGTTTGACGTAAGAAATTTACTTTAAAAGATCATGCCGTAGATTTGTGGCTTTTGTAGATATGGTAGTATGATTTGTAGATATGGTATATACCTACATATATATAAAAAAAATATATCGAAAAAGCATGTGAAGTCCACCAACTCGCACTTGGCCAGCGTGGTGGACTGTGGCCTAAATCCTTCTCATTCGAGAAGAGACCCGTGCTCAGCAGTGGGACTATGATGGGTTGACGATGATGATGATGATTGTGCATATATGATTTATCATTGTCTTCGAATCACACTATTTATTATTGCTTCGCGGTACAAATAGTTAAGAAGTGGCTAAGCTCACAGAAGTCGTATACAGATCGGTTGGTGGTAACTAAAACTTATAAATATTGGATAGTCAAATAGTCAAAGTGATTTAATTGTATAAAATACTACATTTTCTAGTTTCACGCTGTTTGTACAGCAGGAGGTAAAGGAAACTAATTAGGTGCATGCGGGTGATTGCCTAGAGCGCCTAGTTCGATAAACAAATGGAGCTTTTAAGGTAAAATGCGCGATTAGTCGGTGTCTGATATCCTTGATCTATCTAATAGGTAGTCTGTCAGTACAGTTGTTACCTAAATGTGAACTAGTTATGCAAATTTCTATCGATTGATTTGCGTATGTTTTGCAATGTATTGTCTGGCTATAGCGACATAGAGACATATATTATATCTATGCTATTTTACTAGGGCTACGTTTCTGTAGGTTTTCCGTTTAATTATTTATGAAAAATTTATTGTAATATTATAATAATTATAATGAAAGTTTTTCAGATTTTTTCGCTTTCACTATCAATGCATAGTTCTTTGTGGGACTTGACATTATGTCGTTTTTAACATTGTTATTAGTAACTGGAGACAGCTACTAATAACAGAGCTTGGGTAGCCTTTTGGTGTGAGAATCTGAGGCAGTCAGAGGCAGAGGCACGAATTTTAATTAAATTTAGGCCACAGCGGTACGGTAGAGAAAGTATCTCGTATATTAACAAACAATGATTTTTAATTTTAATGGGTACCTTGGTTATTGAATTTGTTCATCTTCATCTTATACATACATATAATATCAATGTTAATAAATAGGTTAATAATTTTACTAAACGAAAAAAGTTTATAAAAGTTATATGTAAACAACATTTCCTTCCAGCTTCATTCTAAAGCAAATATTTCATTCCATTTATTTGTATTCACTACCTCAGTACGCGCGAGAAGTATTTTTGAATTTTACATAGTGGTACAGAAAGAAGAGTTATCTAAGTTGATAAATCACTTTCTGTTAACACATTTAGTTTTCAACGCCATCAATTGTTCTACATATGTATATACTTTCGTTGTTATTCAAATCTCATCAGTGAAATGTAGGTACATTTCCGTGAACTGTTTTGATATTCAAACACTGATGTTTACCAACTTCATGTATTACAAGTTATATGTATCTTCTTCACAGAATCTGGATAACATATATC
Organism: Tiana niger; assembly: GCA_018249895.1. Lineage (NCBI taxonomy): Eukaryota > Metazoa > Arthropoda > Insecta > Lepidoptera > Hesperiidae > Tiana > Tiana niger. The sequence continues at coordinate 17,103 of DWNH01000061.1, forward strand.
TAAGTAGAGCTGGTATTGAATATTATAGACTAAGAGTATTTGAACCGTGAAGGGAATGTAACTATTGGCTGGTCTTTATGTTGTGGTGTGGTCAATCAACCCGTTAAATAACAATATTATTATCATTATTAAAGCTCACTTTATTAGACACCCAGATACTAGATATTACTTACTTTATAATTGGAATAAGGTATTTCACTTAGTAAGCCTGCTTACCAGTCCTTTTACATAAAAAAAAATGTCAAACGAAAATGTTTGGATGCCAGCTTATGGACGCTAGTTCATAATTTAAAACAAAAATCTCAATTTTACAGCAATCCATCTGTTTATAATACAGACTCGGACAGGGCTTTATTAATTTTTATTTATTGAAATAAGTAGCAAAAATAATACGGGCATCATGTTTAGCGGTCACCTCAACTTATAAACCCAACCCATAGACTCAACCCATTAGATCTCAGACAGTTCAACTCTGTCAGATCGTTAACAAAAGCGTTACTACTCCGAAACTAATACTCAATCTATCCGTAAAAGCTACTTATCGGTGGAGGGTGCTTAACTAACCGGAGATTGTAATATGTATGTGAAGAACGCTGTTCACGCGTCAAAGAAAAAATATATATTAGGATTGACAAATTATGATATTGATACGCAGATTACAGAACGATCTACACTACAGATCGTATAACCTCAGATCGATCATAAACTAACTGTGTATTGAATATTATTTTAGCGTAAGATGGTTGCCTCGTGTTTACTGTACTTCGTCAAGAACATACTTCTTCCGAGTACTCGAGTTCCTATTAATCGAGGTTGGATATATATGAACTGATCACTGATAGATTTAAGTGTAAATCAGGTGGCGTGCAAGCTCGTTTGCTGCTTCTTTGATTTAAAAAATGTAATTGTTTCTAAAACGTAAGAGCATTCCATTTTGGCATATTTATTTATTTTTATTTAATAAAAAAATATTTTAAATCTAACATAAAAAGAAAGACGAGAGACAGAAGAGATATAATTACAACATAAAACTGATAGTCGATTATGTACTGAAACTGATATTTTTTAAATAAATATCTTTGGACAATTTAACATACCTGTAAAACTGTTTCTTCACCCTTGTGTTCTTCATCATCGTCTAGTATGATTCTTATTTAATAAATTTTATGTGCCTTGTGGATGAGCGGGGCACCCAGTAACACGGGTTACCAACCCAGTACAGGGGCCCTTGCGTCTTGTTATTGTACAAATCGTTTTTACTAAATAAATACATTTTTATTTTATTTTATTTATATGCGTGTATGAATATATACGTGTTGCGTGTATGCATCTATTTTATTTAACAAAAAAATCTCTTAAACATAAAATTGTACACAAAAACGTTCGTAAAACAGCTTATATAAATAAATAAACCTTTAAATATTCTGTTTCGGGTGTGGTTGCCGAATTTTAATAAATACTAGCCTCCTTATCTACATAATGTACATTATGTACGTACGATCTCAGGTAATACTGAGGTTGCATAATGATGGTTCATGGGTTGCAATGAGTGCTTAACACCGGGTGACCTGCACAGTCGCTAATTTTTATTCAAAAAAAAAACTTCTTACTCAATGCAGATATTAATGGCAGTCGTGTCTCGAGTGTGTGTGCGCGGCGGCGGCGGCGCCGGCTTCCGTAGGCTGGTGAGCAGGGGACTGCCTGATACCGACAGGGTGCATTACTATGTGGCTTTGGCGCCAGTAGCTGGATGCCTTATTGGAATGCTGGCCCCTAAGCTGCCCGCTGAAGTAAGTTTTATTGTTTTATTACAGTTTTTTGTCTGGTATTATGATGTTTATGCATGAACATTATTTTTAACACTATATCCAGGCTGTTAAGCCCGCGGTCATAGATTCTCACGAGGAATAAACGTTTGTAAAGAATAAAAGCATGAATTATAGTGCTCTAGATGTAAAGTTATCTATATAAGTAGATATTTAAAAATAATAAATTTAATTTAAACATTTTTGATTAGCGCTTGAAAAATAAAATTTATCCAAATATTTTTGTAGAAATTTAGAACCCCTATTACATAAGTTTTCTTAGTTTTCGTTAAATTATCTATATTATAAAGAGTACCTATCACACAATTGATACTTTGTACAATTGACAATTTGTATAAGTATATAGAGAGAGTTGTATTGCGGAGATAAGCATCAACATCAACTCGCTATTTGTCAGTGTCAACGCACTTAGTGTTTGTAACTTTTTTTTATCTTTTTCATAGACTTTGATTTTTTGGCCTAAATTTCTGTGAAATTAATTTGTCAATTAAAAGAATTGGAGCAGTTTAAAATTAATCCGATAGTACTTTCAAGTTCTTTGACTATACTTTTTTTTCAATATGGTTTGATCTTTGTTATTTTTTTTAAATAAAAACAACCCTTACACAAAAGTAGACATCTCCCTTCTGTATGTAAACAATGAAATGCTACTAATTGTAATTTCCAGCATATAAAAAAGGTGACTACTTCACTAGTTACGGAGCCATTGTTCAGGAGCGATGGTTTGGAGTTCATGCTGGGCAAAGAAAAGGATGCGCTGTTCTCATTTTACAAGTGTCAGTGCCATGATCAGATCTCTTACTAATTAAATTAGAAATCTTACTACATATAAGTGATAAATCGCATGATGGTATTTACGTAGGGATTGTAGCCATATTAAATGTTGTACAAGGTTTTCATGGTATATCGTTGTAACTACAATCATTGACTTAAATCGTATATAATACTTTTTAACTTCGCTTTGATTTCCCGAAACTCACTTAGAAAAATTTAATTGTAGAGTTACGTTACGTTTGAAAAACATCACACTTTGTTACTTATCATAAACAGTAAAAAAGTCAACAAGATTTAAGAAAAAAACACAATAATATATTAAGTAATACCGTTTCTCTGTCAGACCCTGACGATGTGACTATGGAAGAACTAAAAGCGCTGGAGCTTGTAATAGACCGGTTAAAGGCGACGCGAGATGAGATTATAAAAACACGATCGCCCGGTTCAAGTGGAGGGCAGTCTGATCTCCTCTGCACCATATGCTATGCACGTCCAGCTGACACAGGCTTCGTGCCCTGCGGACATCATTCTTGCAGGTGATATTTTTTAAATGTAAAAGTGGTTGTGGTAAGTGTGAAAGTCCGGGGAAGTATAGAAGCTAGACCAAATTTAAATTATTCTAAAAATTTAATTATATCTTTACATACGGGTGGTTGTGTAGCGATCAGAGGTTTTGCTAACTCCTGAAATAAAAAATTAGTGCACTTTTATTTAATATAATTTAAAGTAAATTTGATTTGATTTCGATTAAATTTGGTAGGGTCACCTGAGCTAGACATCCAGAAATTTCCGATTTACAGGTGATAGGTTCCCCATTCGACGAAGTACTATCGCCACGCCCAATTCTATGGTGAAACAATGTGTGTTCCGGAAGTTGGGTGTAGTTGCCGGAGTACACTAAATACTAGGCGACTAATACGAGGCGATCATCTAAGCACACAGAAGTAGCAACGCATGTATTTACGATCTCAGGTAGGACTACGGTACTGCCTGAGGTTGCGTTGAGATGTCCATGGGTTGCATGACCAATTAACACCAGGTGATCTGCATGCTCGTTTGTTTATTTTATTAATTACAAAAAGTTACATTTTAATTTTGTCTCAGTCATGTAACCCCTAAAATGAGATTATCAGGTTTTTCGAGTTTCCGCCTTAAGAATTTATTTGATTTAAAAACCTCGGAATGTCAAATTGATTAAAAACATTTCTTATATCTAAGAGAAGATATGCTCAGCTGTGGAATAGTAATGAGTTGATAATGATAATTAAATTATGAATTGGTTGAAAACAATGAAGCTAAAATTAAAGGATTAATGAATGATTCTAGTTATTCTATTTCAGGCCTTGCATAATGCAGCATCTATTGAACAGCAAACAATGCTTCTTCTGTAAGGCGGAGATCGATTCCGTCAAGGAAATAGAACCAGCTAACAACTAACTGTATTTGTATAGTGATCATTACTTAAAATGGCGGTGGATAACTGCGTTACATGTAGGTTTCGGGCAACCGTTGATACACCTACAATATATGCAATTACGAATTCTAAGTCTATTATTGGCTTTATGTTATTTTTGCCTAACTAAACAACGCCTGATGTTAATTCTTTTCGCGAGCCAATAACAAGATATAGTTTCGTAAAATACATAAAAATGCGCCGCCAAAATGCTTAAAAAAATGATATCCAACTCGACCTAGACGCCACCAATTTGGGCTGTATTTGGCGTTCTGTTTTTAAATGAAGAAAAGGAAGATGCATAAATACTTTTTAATGTTTAAATATCTTAATTGACTTTGTAAAAGTATTTCTACTTTGATTGTTAATATGATATTTTATAGTTGATTTTACTGGTTTATTAAAAAAAAACAATGGATCATCTCAAATGTTTTTTATTTATCTGTTTGTTGGGTTTGCTGCCTTAGGCATTTTGATTTTTTTATTGAAAATAGTTTTTAAACACTTTTTAAGAATTTTATTTCATTATTTCATATTTCATGATATTTAAATATAATAATATGGCTAAATGTCTTATAATTTAATTAATAATAATCGTAAAGAACGTTATTTTGACAGGTGTTAAATGAATTTTGTTTACTAACAATTAATAGCCTCTATAAATACATATGTATATTGACGCCATTTGTTGTGGAATAGTTATAAGTTGTAATCTAACTTTGAAATCACTGAGTGTACTCGCTATCAAGCTGAACCTGCGCTGCATAGTGTGTAATGTAACTATAACTGATTTTAAAAGAGTACCGAGAGTTTTTTTTCCGCCGGCTTTTTTCTGCCGGTCAACAATAGCCATAAGAGCGCCTACATTAAGTGTATGTAAATATCTTGTAATGAATAAAAAAAATTCATTTCATTTCATCTACCAATTTTTTACTTACAAACTTTTACTTACAACTTTTACTTTACAAATTGTCTTTTATAATCGTACACATTGTTCCAATCAGTTTTATATTCATATTCAATACATAATACATATCACAAATTATATAACTATATATTAATAAGAATCTAGAGGTACTTTTTCTGTACATTAAGTATTTTTTCAAAATTTTGATTGGGATGTACT
>DWNH01000062.1:0-22241 GCA_018249895.1 Tiana niger
CGGGCAATCTCGAAAAAACACACGTGAGTTAAGCCGTTTATATTTATAAAAATGTGTAAAGACACTCACGAAAGTTTCAAAAAGCCCTAAAATATAATTTATTTTTTCAGTGCATGCATTACGACAAGGTTACATCAGCGAAAGCGACATTGACAAAAGCGATTTCGAACGTGGGAGCAATAGTAAAATGGCGGATGCCCACCGTAAGGTGGAAGGAATCGGACCGACAACCAAAGACGGAATGCCAGTAGCTCTAAGATCTGTAAGTATTGTTAATGAAGATTAGTTGAGATTGATACAAGCCAGTAAACTACTATTTGCTATCCCTAGTAGTAATACAAGCTAGTAAACTCCTAACTAACTTATTAAATAATTTACTTCTTAATAAATCTCTTCCAGCTTCTTATTCTCGTACAGCCAAAAATCATTACGGCTTTTATTTAAAATAGTACCAATTTCACTTTTTCAGGAAGTCAAAGACCCATCACGATGGTACAAAAAAATGTACGATACGATACATAAAAATAAATATGACGGTAAGCAATTTTATTACTAATAAATGTTCAGTTTTCTGTTCGACTTTAGTTCTATAAAAGCTTTTCTTTTTCTATTTATTTCTTAAACGTAGTCCATGAAATGTTAAACATTTTCTTTTTCAGAGGATTATGTGACAATTCGGTACAAAAATCGTCGAGGTGATTATTTTAAAACTTTTCCAAATTATTTGCATCGGTGACTGTATGCTCACTTTCAGATCCAGTTTAATCAAAACAAATGCTTTTATTTTCATTAACTTATATCAAATGTACAGAAACATACGCTTTTAGTCACATTTTAGTGTGCCAACTTACTAAATAAAACATCGTTAAAAATAATAATTTCAACATGTTCATTAAACATTAAATAAAAAGCTTAACAATAACATTACATGAACACGAACACTTTCTGGCCAAAGTATTTTATTTATTTATTAACACAGACAAAAAAATAAACGTTTTATTTTTTACCGCAAGGCACTTATCCTAACTAATGTAGAGCTACGTACCTGCATACTAAAAACAAAATAAATAAAAATAGATGAACTAATATAAAAGTTGATTAAATAATTTAAAACAATAATCTTTTTTAAGACGAGTGTTTTTAAAATGTTTCATCCTATTTATAACATCGTACAAGTATTAGTCGTATTTAACTCGATTTACTGATAGCAAGTATAACTTGAAACATATATCGTTTTTCCATATTTTGTATATAATTAATTATTTAAATTTCTTTTGATTGTGTATTAATAAAATATCATTATGTGCCTTTTATTTGAAACAAGCAACGTCAGAATCACTAAGATTAATAACCTACGCATTAAATAGTGCTTTTTCCGTAGGTGAACCCCAGAAAGTCGCAGGAAACAAGTCACAGTACGCATACTTTGACCCTCGTTCTGGATATTTAAGCGAACCTGAAGGTGGTTTAAGTAGACTTGGCTCCAGCACCTGGAGCGATGCGTATGACAGTGACGTCACCACTGGTCCTAGAAGAAGAACCGCCTCTGTTCAGGAAGATAGAAGAGTCAACGACGTCGCGTCACCGTACCTGTCTAACAATAAGTATGATATAGTATTTTATTATTAAACTAGATATTGTATATATAAAGGTTTAAAACTGAAAATATATAATTATAAAAAATACATAATACAAATATAACTAACTGAACATACATACATACATACCCATGCGTACATATGCTTAAAAAACATTACCCTCCTTTTGGAATAGTCTGGTAAAAAATACATACAAACCGAAAACAAACCTCCTCCGTTTTAAATCTGTAAAAATTAAACGCTATGTTGAGAATGTTGAGACAACATTAACGTTGAAAACGCCTGATGTTTTAGGTATAGCACATTGGCGTCCGCACGAGCTAGCCAAGAAATGTATAAAAATCAACCAGGCAGAATAGAAGACTACGTACCTGGAAAGTCTTCGGTAGTCGACAAAGAAGCTAAACAGGTAAATTAAATATTACAAAGTAAATAACTTTTATTATTTAGATACATCTGCATCATACCGTATTAAAACAATCAAGGAAAATTGTGGAATAAGATTGTAACGTAGAATAAGTATAGAAATCACACCTAACAGCCTGTCATCACCCATCAATAGAAGTTAAGTTGCAACGATATTTGATTTGTTTTTCTTTTCTAGTGGTGGGACGAGGTCATGGACATTTTTGACGGGGTACGAATCTTTTCAATTTTTATATGTGTGTACTTGTTATAACCAAGCATTGTATCTAAAATACTGCTTTAACATTGTACCTATATGATATAAAATATTCTTTTGAAATCATAGACAAAATTTGCTATGAGAAGAAGACCTTTCGAATGATTTCATAGACTTATTTATCAGCTTCAATAGAACAAATGTTCCAATTATAAGAGTAAGATCATATTGATTTTATGATACTTACGAGTATATTAAGTGTATATAGCTGTTTTTACAATTGTACAGATTTTTATAATTACTTGTCTTGTACTAATGCGTACTTATACCGCATTGTTATAACAATACACATGCATAATTGACTGATCCAATAACGATGTTTCCATCGCTGTCGTGGGTGGCGTGGTGGCGCACTAACAGTGGTTAGACGAGAACTCCCCTCTGCCCCCTTACTCCACATTACTTGCTCGCGCAATCCAGAAAAATGTAAGGGTTTATAACATGTCTGCCTGTCGTGTTATGCTTAGCACGAGTCGTTCTGTGTTTCTGTTATGGTTATCGTAAAGCACCTTAAACCGTTAGCATTAAACTTTCTTTGGATGTTGAATAAAGATACAAAAAAAAATTGAATGAGGCATGAGAAATTTAGTACTTTGCAAAATATTTTGTTCTATATTTAAAATTTGTATAGAACGCAATATCGTGATCGCATTATATTAGACAGATTCGTTTTATTGGCATGTAATCTGTTATGTAAATGTTTATCTGTGTAAAGGTGCGTTTAGGCCCGTGCGAAGAGAAAGATGACATATTTTTCATCGAATGATCACTTGTACCAGCTCTTGCATCTTCAGAGGAAATACCAATCACTGAAGAAAGGATATCTTACAAAAAAATCCTTAACATGTATAGAAAAAAACAATTACAAATCACTTACAAAAAATAAAAAAAGCATGGAACTAAAGTAATATTAAATAAATGGAAGAAGAATAAAAAAAGAAAGACATCTTTTATTTCGAAGACAAAGGTTCGCTTGGTCTAAATGCACCTTAAAAGCTAAATATTACTAACACTATTTTTGTTCGCTTGATACGACATATCTATTTACTATAGACTTTATTTTATCAATTATTTCTTGTTTTCTTATACCTACTCTATCTAGTAATTAAATTTCTAACATAATTGAATTATGTCACTTCCGTTTTACAAAGCTTTGTTCCGTACTCAGTAGAATTACGCAATTGTTTGAAAAACTCAACCGAAATTGATTCGTTGCTAAATTCGCTTCACTTTTTATGATATTCGCATCGACTATAATAACTTATTGTTACGGCAAAAAACTGCAAGTCAATAAAACAATTTTACGTAATTCTGAATCATCGGTCGAATAAAGAAATGCGTTACCGCAAACGAGTTAAATATAGGCAATTATAGTTTGATTTAAATCGATACCATATGGAATAGGTATTATGAATATAATGTGAACCAAAGTTTGCTGCAGTCACATGTACAATGCTATCAAAATGGTTACACGAAATACTTGAACCATTTTAGTAGTCAGATTTAATTGTAGTTGTCTAGGTGTGAATGAGACGTGAAGAATGAAGTCTTTCCAATTATGTGATAGTATATTGCTTTTGTATTAATGAACAAGTAACAAATTTTATAAGATTATTATTTGATCATCATTACAATTTGATCTTTAACGTATTTTGTACGTGTAATGATTTTTTTATTATAAGTTTGTCCGTAATAAGAATAATTTATACTTGATTATTAAATTCGATAATGTATTAAATTAAGAAATGGTACCACTGTGAATTTGGATGATACTTTAAAATACCAATCGATATTTTAATCCTAATGCTAATGGTAATGCAGAAGATTACAAGGCAATCAAGTTTAAGTAGCAAGGAATGTCACAAAAATTTTATCACTTAATCGTGACCGTTTCTGACCTTAATTTACGATCATATTAAATTATTTACCGTGAATGTTTACGTATCGGCATGCTCGTAGTTCACTTCTAGTTATTACCACTACTCTTTGATTTTATAAGTATTATGATCTATTGTTTTTTTTTCTTTTTGTTACTTATATTTTTAATTTGATATGTCTCGCATAATGTAAGTATTCGTTAGGAATACAAGGTCGTTTGTACAATGTGTCAACGACCTTTTTCTGTTTTAAAGCAAATCCAGATGGTCTGTGTTTTGTCCGTAAGCACATATCTTTGGCTTTTTACTCCCTTTTTTGCCACAAACTTGATTTGACTACCGCAATATATATGATGATGTTTTTTAATCTTGTTTATATTGCAGCAAAACATATCAAGTACAACATCGCTGCCCCAATCGTCACCGAAAGAGAAAAAGGATATCACGTCTACTATTCTCTCAAAATCAAATATGGCAAGGTTGGTAATACATCTTTCAATGCCATATTAAACAGTAAATTCAAAACTAGTTTTTCTTGAATATCGACCAGTAGTAAAAGTTTTTCATGATCACAAAATGCTTAATTTAATAACAGTTATTTGTCTTTTTATAATCTCTTTCACTAGCAATCACTAATACGTAGATTATTTACATACAGGTACATATATAATGTTACTTTTCATATTTTTATACCAAATAACGTAGGCATCTTTAAAAAGGAATCTAAAAAAAATCCCTTTAGAAAATAGAAATCAATAATCATCCAGTAAAAGAGTAATTAATTTGTTTTTCCATAGAGCTTTAAAAGAATCCGGCTATGAATCCGACTCGACACTCATATTTCGTCGTCGAGAAGACAACGAGGCCCCACTTTCGCCAGCTGAGAGGCGAGCTGCCTACAAGGACCTACAGGCTGGTGGTGAACCGCCTCTCAGAGGGTTCAGATCTCCGGCTCCTCCTAGACAAGGTAAGATACCCGTACTGGGCGTGGAGAAGCTTAACATGATTACATACTTTATAGCACCTTGTAATTTTCTAAAAGAAACGATAAACCAACATTACATAAGTAATATTTTTTTCGACATACGACATATTTTTTAATTATTACTATAGAACATAATGGAAATTATTTACGAAATGAGTTCGTAGGAATTTGTCGTTTAATAATTATTGTATCTGTCTATGGAAATCTTAAGTTTTTTGACTTTCATCTCATTATAACGTGGTTATGCTGAAGAATATTTAAGATTAACATTATGTGGGCATGACTTTGAGCTTTGGTGTCGGTATAAATTAACAGTGTTTTAACAAAAGTGCTTTTTACATTATTTTGGCAATAATATTATAAAGTATTAAGGAAAGTACTCTCACAGTTGTTATTATTTCCACAAATCTCAGTCAAGGCTGCTGCACAAGTACATACATATATCGTAGATATAGCGTTCTATATAATGATCATTGTCAGGCAAGGTCACAATATAATGCCTACTATACGATGACACTAACAACGTTTACATTAGTCTACATTGAAATACAATTCAGGTAAGTCATTGAAATTTTATAAAAGCATGTATTTTATACCATGGTATAACAAGGTGCTGGGTCGAGAAATTGCTGCATATAAAGGTAAATTGACTTGCATGATATAAGTAGACTCCAAAATTAAACAAACACTGTCTTAGTACTTATTTTACACATTCGCAATATATTTATAATTTCACAACCACAAAAAATTTTGTAGAACCACAATTAGAGTAATAAAATGAGCTTTACACGCAATTATTTATAACAGGAGCACACGAGTCACGTTTTACTCACGTCTAACGAAAAGAAGAACAAGAAAATGAAACTAACTAGTGGTTAATCCACAGACGAATCGGAAATAGAATACATTCCGATTTCTTCTACATTGACGAAGATAAGAATTCACAAGAAAAATCCAAGTATTCAGGAAGTTATTTGCTATCCTATAACAAACATTGAAAGAAATTTAAATGCTAAGGAGAGAGGAGAGTCAACGGATATGCGAAGTACGAATGCTCATTTTCCTCCGGCACCTCCACAAAGAATATCTTCTAAAAATAGTCGAACCCTTAAACTTGTCACCTCTACAAGATCTACATCTGCATCGCCTATGCGATCAATGACAGAACTGTCTAACGTTACTTATCTTAAAGACAAAATTAGCAACAAACTTAATAGACAAAATACGCACGTGATAATAAAAAAAAATGCTTTATCAAACGATGCAAATATCGACATTTTTGATAAAGTTAGACCCATGTCTACGTCAGCGCCTCCAGCACTTAACAGAAAGAAAGTTACAAATCCTTTGACTCAAAACATGCCTAATAATATCCAAAATGAGACTAAAAACGTCGGCACTAGTAGTTTCAGCTCACCACGTAAAACACTTCAACCAACAGAATACTCTAACGTTTCAAGAACAAAATATAGTGAAACCAAAGGGTCTATAATTATAGAAGGAGGAGCCGGTCGGAGAACACCTATATCTAATATACTAGACAAAGTTACTTCCCTAGACAAATTATGGAGCCAAAAAAGGAATGAACCTATTGACATTTCAAAATCGAGGCTAAAAACATCTACAAAAAATGCTAACACAGTATCTAAGATAAATGCCAACAAAACATTGATAACGCCTAATATTAAAGTAACACCTCCTAGTTCGACGCATAAAAGCAGAGATATGATAAGGACATCTGAAAAAATTCAAAAGATTAAATATCCTTCAAAATATGCTTCCAGTACGAGTGATAAAATTGAAACGAAACCATCACGATACAACTCACTTCAAAATATGTCAAATATTTCTAAGTCATCGTCAAATATGATGCAAACATCGAAGAAACAAAATCAAATTAAAACGGCAATTGTAACTAACCTCAAGAAGAAAAAATCACTGGAAAATATTCTCGTGCGACCAAGAAGTGTACCGTGCCATGATGTATGTAGTCAAAAATTTAAAGATAACAACAAAATCGCAAAAAAGGGAATAAAATCAAAATTTATAAAGAAAACTGATGTGAAAGGAAATAAGGACTTAGATTCTTACAATCAATTTGGCGACACTATAAATGAAGCAGCAAATTTTAACGTCTGTGGAAAATTAAAAACTAATCAAATAAACTGTCAGGAACTCAAAGACACACGTGATGCTTTAATTTCAGATGCGTTCTTTCAACATCTCTTCCTTCGCAACACAAATATTCCAACTGCAAGTTATGAAGTAGAACAAAACACACCTAGTACAGTTCTTCAAAAAGCCAAGTTTTTTCAATCTCCTCAAAATTATTGCAATTCTTCAAATTCTATAAACACATATTTAATACATAGGAAACCTGTGACTTTATCACGGTTTAAAATGTGGGATAGATATCCTAGCCCTGTGCGCACAACTAGCCCTCGCTCAATTTCATGGCCCGGAAGAATGGATGGAAAAATTCGTAAATTTGATAGCTTACTACGTTGTGACGGCGAATTCGGTTCTATAACATCTTTATCAACAAACCGCAGCAGAAGTGAGCCTCCAACAAATAAAATTTATTTTTCTCAAACTTCTCGACCAAAATCACCTACTGTTATATTTCATAAGAATATTAACAATCAAACTTCACAATCTACAGTATCACCACCTAGATTCGTTTTTTTACAACCGAAAAGAATTAATTCACCTGACACATCGTCTAAAAATATACGTCTACAACAAAGTGAACGCACAACCTCACCAACAAAAATAATTTTCACTGAAACGGTTCGTCCAATTTCACCTACTGTAGTCAGAAAAATTTCGAAAATGTCTGACAAATCAGAAGACAATATAAAAACAAAGGACAAAACCCCAGATACAATATTTTTTTCACAAACATCTAGACCAATATCACGTAAAGTTTTGAATCAAAAACTATTGAGCAGAAGCAGAAGTCAGTCAACATCTCCTGTGTCTTTTAGATCTCCATCGTATCGACGTATTCATAACGTTCGAATACAAGGCAAACTTTACGATGATAACACTCGAAAGAAAATGATGCGTCCTCGGAGTGCTGAAAGTACTGATAAAAAAGACGTTTATGATAATACAGTTCCATTGTTTAGAAGAAACTCTTATTCATATACTCATGATGCTGAATATGATGAATACATTAATGACATACAAAACACAAAAGGTAGATCAGAACGATTTCGTGAGTTAAACAGATATTATAATTATTTAGAAAGAGTTGCTGAATTAGAAAAAGCTACATCCAATTCGGATCTGCGTCACAGAAAAAAAGATGAAGAAATTATTGATTTTGATCGTTGGAAAAAAATACGAGCAATCGAAAGAGCCGAAGAAGAATTAAATAATTTATACAATAAGCTAAAAAGAGCTCAGAATGAAAATGATATTTTATTTTATCCAAGAGATTTAAAAGACTTTCGATGGAACTTTGACAAAGATCGAGGACTGAGAGTTAAAGAAAAATCCGTTGAAGACCTAAAGGAAGAATTTCAACAAAAAAAGTGCAGTGACAATCCAGGTTCAGAAAATTCTAAGTCTAAAGATACTTATAAACCTCTTTGGAGGGGAACCAGTGTTGCAGAAACTGCTTTTAACATAAACAAAAAAAATAAAACTAATACCAATAAGACTCGTATTGCTATCAAACCTACTGTTTCTTTACAACAGGATGCATCATTAAATGAGCTTCGAAAAAAAATTGGTTTTGGAAATCGCTTGTGGAGTAGTTTGTCGATGGATCAAGTAAACGCATTAAAAAGTCAATTAAACGCTATTTATAGTAAAGAGATAGAATCCAAAACACAAAAAGAATTTGAAAAATATACTATAGATGTAAAATGTACTAAAAATGTCGAAAAACCTTCATTACATGTAAGATGCAATTCATTAATAACACCGCAACTCACTAAGCAAGAAAAAGAACTCTGTAAATCAGAATCTATCGCTGCCATAAGTTGTCCAATAACATCAGTAAAAGACCTTAAAAATAATGTGAACAAAATTCAAATGTCACTCAGTGAAAATGAAAAAAAGAAAATCTCGCAAACTTTAAGTAAAGAAGTACTAAATAGGATGAATAAATTAGATACATTACCATTTTCACTACAAAAAGAAATATTGTCGAATGATGGAGATAACAAGTTAGATAACGCTAGTCTGCCTAATAAGACTTCTAATGATTTTAACTCAGCTAAGTCTAATGAAGAATGCGTTATACCAGAACAAAAAAGACATGTAGTATATCCTACTGAAAAAACAGAGTCATCAACCAGTGAAACAGAAACGGGTAGTTCAGATGTCTCTAACGCAACTGTAATTTATAAAGGGCCAAATAAAGAGGTTCAAAAAAAAGTTGAATACTTCGAATCAGTAAGAAATATACCTAAGATTCAAACAGTGCATCGCACCAAAGATAACTCAAACGTAAATGAAATTACTCCAATATCCTCTACCGACAATAGTAAAAGGGACCTAAAAGATAATGTATCGCAAAGTAATCAAATTTATCAATCTCAATCCTGCACAAATATAAATGAACTCTTTGGTGAAACGGAAAAAAATAAATATTTGTCATTGCCTATAAAACCTGACCTATATACAAGATCGCCTTCACCTCATTCGGAAGTATACCTTAGCGATAGACGTACGCCTGACACGCTACGGTATTCCAGCGACGAGACAATCTGGCGCAGTAGAAGTCCGTCGCCCGATCCGGAGCGTTACTGGCGTGCATACCTTAAGCTGGCGCGTGAAGGAGAAGTACGTCGTCTCGCAAGACGTTTCGATTCACCTTCCGCTGCCGGTGCAGTGCTGCGACGTCACCGCAGCGACCCGGAAATCGTCCGCAACGTCATCAATAATAATTGGCCTCGTTTGGCTTCCTCTCGGCGGGAAAGATGTAGGGCCATACTGCCGGTGGCTCGCGTGCCCCTACGACCTACTAATCGCTTTATGCCGCATATCGACATCATATCAAAGTTAGCAGCACTTCGCAAGCGTGTTGTACCACGATCGCGATCTGCCGAAGAGGCTTTCGAATGTCGGCCTGGAGAAGTGGAACGTATTCGAAGAAGATTCGAGGCCATGACTCTTCTTGGTCCCGTGTCTACATCAGCGCCAGATGTCAGCGATCTTCAAGATATAACGTCGTACTTAGCGGGACCATGGATCTCTCATCGATACCCGAAACCAAAAGACAATTATGTTTCGGTTAAAGATCCTATGCGCACAATGAAACATCAAAAATTGCCAGCGGGAAAGGAATCGATGGAAACGGAGATGAAAGAGCCTGTTAAGTTAAGCTCGATTCTCAAGAACGAGTCCTTAGCACAACAAGCCTTTGACCCTTCGGTACACCGGCCTGCTAGTCGCTACGAGCCGCCACGAGCGCCGCCGCGGCCGCCGCCTGCTGCGTGGCCCTATCGCCTGGCGCCCTTTGTCACGCCATCACGACACACGGTTACATTTCAAGGTTAATATCATAATTTTACAATAATTACCCATTAGAAACATGTTTGTTTATATTTGGAGTCGATATTTAAAATATGAATGTTATCAAATTGATGTTCGTTATGTGGATCAAATTAACGTACAAAGTAAATGTTGGTGTCGAATGTTTTATGCGATGTTATTTTATGTATTTTAACAATTTAAACTAACGCGTTTACTGAGTTCGATTTGTTGATATTGTTATTACATGTACCAAAACTTAACTATGATAATGAAATCTAGAGAAGTTAGTTAAATCCCTATGTCTTAAAATCCAACAAAATACTTCATCAAAAAGCAAAGTGCGTGATTAGTGGGAAAAAAATACGTACTATGTACTGTTTTCTGTAGATTTATTATATTCTTGATTTATTATTGTTTCACATTCACATAACGACATTCAATTTTTTAGTTACTTTTGTTTGATCCTTTATCATCCTGTTTTGTTATATCCTGTTAGAGACCGACTCTGCTCCTGAACCCCCTCGAAGAGTGTCCTATAGCAGCTTCTCCGACACAGGTGTGTATTTAATGTTTTTTTTATTACTTTATTGTTACTAAAGTTCAATATAATGTGTTGTTTAACAAAGTTGCAACTGTGACTAAAGAATACTTTATATTTGACTTATCACCAGCCACCACCACCAGCAAAATTAAAGACCAAAATTTGCATTTAATAACTTGTGATAGCTGATGAAAATAAGATATTTTTCCTATTGAAGATCTTTTCGTATTACGTCTACCACTTTCATTCCGCATCCAACACTTACTATTATATCGTGAGAGCTTCTACTTGCGTTGCAATTATCCGTATCTATAATACATAATCTTTGCGAACAAAAAAGAAACAATGGCCTTTGTTCAAAACAATCGACACCAAACTTATTTGTCTGACCGTCGCGAACGTGCGTGGTCCCCAGTGGAACCCGCTGGAAATATATCGTTCTTATATTCTCCGGTGTTTATTATAAGATAACGAGATGTTTACGTCACTCAATTCGACAACTCGCTAAACTTGTCGGCACAGTTTTTTTATAGTAAATAGTTCGCCAAGCTTCCTGCTCGTGAACGGTGTATTGTTGCTTATTTTATAACTAGTAGTGCAGAGGAATTCAAACGAAAACCTTCGTTACTGCATTTATAATATCGGCAGTGCTATCTAACATATTTTCAATGATAACAGCTATCCGTCTTATCATCCTTTTAGTTTGCTGTGAACTACCGCTATGTGAAGTGTCAAATTAGTGAAATTAATAGTGCAAAATGGAGAGTGATCATAAAAGTGATGCAAAATATTCTATGTACAATACTATTTCAAATAGTGATACTTCCAGATATTTTCAGGAAGATGATGGATTTTACAGTGATGTGCCAATTTCGGGTTCTTTATCAAAGTCTCTTGTAGCCTTAAATAAGTTTGTTAAAAAAAATTTGCTTTATGATACTAATGAGGATTACGATGAAGAAAAAAGTGTTGATGCTGCATATTTTTCAAAAGAGAATAGCCCAAATGAATCTGTTTCAAAATCTGATTCTGATAGTGGTGAATCATACAACAAAGATGATATAAACGACGATAAAAATATAAGTAATTCAAAAATATCACCCGCTAATTTCTCTACTAATGACTATTATTCCAAAAGTACTTCTGAGATCACACCCGAGACATTATCTCCAGCTAAAAATATTGCTAATACTATTAGCAATTCCATCCTCAATGTGAGTGTAATAGATGTAGTTGATACTGTGAAACAAACTGATGATTACAAAGTAAAACAACTTCTTGAAAATCCAAATTACGATATTCACCAAAGTTCGATGACACAACTCACAACAAACAAATTAAACTATAATGAAGTAACTAAATTTGAAGTTAATAAATCATCTTCGCTTGATGATTTAAAATATGTCGACGATATACAAAAGGAGACTAAACATGAACCACAAATACTATTAAGAAAAAAGATAAATGATGCACAGCCAGAACAACATCGACACACCGTACATGACCCTTCAGAATGGGTCAATAGAACGAACATTTATCCAGATGTGTACGCACCATTACCGTATAGTAAGTTATTGTTTTGTAAACTTACCTTTTTTTAATCAAATATTTCTAAATGTTTTCAAATATTTTTAAAAGAAATTATTATCTTCTTTAATTTACAAATTTTTCTTTAATTTATTAAAGAATCATAGCACATGCGATGAAATGTGCCAAATCATAGGTTGTTGTCGGAAATGAAAATATTACGTAAAATTATACGAAAATGTTACATAAAATTATCTGCAATGAAATATAATAGAACAGTCAAAACTTGTCGTTTATAGACACCGCATTTTTATAATATCTTTACTTATAAAATCACTATAGTTGAAGTCACATTTTAGATTAGGTAAAAATTAAGCAAGTGGAAAAATAAACACGAGAGTTTCGTCCATTCCTGCGAAACGTAGGTGAACGAGTAGTAATGTAAACACTTGGGTTTAAACGACTGTAGTAAATGCTTGACTCGTGTGAGGGAAACTACTTGTCACTGATGGTGGTAGGCACGGTGTTTTGGGCGGGAGTCGCGAAGAAAGTGATTTGATCTAAACGTGGTTTGCCAACGGTCACCGCGGTCGTGCTTGGAAAAGAGTGACAATACTTTTTAGTTTAAAAAAAAGTTTTAGTTTGAAAAGGTGTTTATTTGTTTGTGCTGTGACAAGTTTAAAGTGACAGTTATGGGCATCCTGAAACAGATTAAGAAAATGGCTACGTATGGTTTGTTTATTTTAATGCTTTAAGAAAATAAAATATTTTAGTAAATTAAAAATAACCGAAATATGTTATAATGAACATAATTTCCATAATAATTATGATTTTTTACAATTGAATGCAGTTATTTTGAAAAAATGTGCAATCAAATATCAAAGCAAATGAATAATCAAAATTATCACTACCATTATCACTTTTAAGAATAAGTATATTTTCATGACTATTGAGATAAATTATATTAATTACATTGCAGTTTTATCTATCAATACAGATACTGCAATGTAATTAATAGAGACAATCTAACGGGAGCAGTTGTCGGTATTTGTAAACCGCGATCGATTTACTGATTAGGAAACAGCAACAGGTGTATTGGAATGTTACAATTTAACAAGCTGAAATTGGTAACTCATATTCTGTATCATTATAAATATTTTGAATATTTCAATATTTTTATGTTAGCAGCAGACTAGCATACAGGCCACGTCCTGTTGTTAAATTTTAATTTATTATCTATTCCAAAATTAGATTAAATATTTTTGACAACATTTTACAAGACAATTATTTATATGAAATTTAAAACAATCTACCCTAAGCGGGCATACAATTCACTAATATATTAATTTAGAATTAGATTATTACAATACAGTACATTAAGTGATTAACCAGTTTTTTATTTAATTTACTTTTAATGGTTTTTTATTTGTGGCCGATTTATTTGCTTATGATTTAGCAAGGACATGTAACACCTGTCCATTTCCTGGCCTTTATAAAACATGCAGAGTATACAATCTATCTGTTAAGAAATCTATCTTTACGTGATAATATCTAATTCTGACTGCGTGATCTCATAAATATTTTATTAAATATTATCTCACATTTCATTTACGTTCACAAATTATTATTCACCATCCTTTTTGATGAAAACTTAAGCAAATAAAATTTGACTTTATAATAATTTAATACATTGTTCTTCAATTAACCTTGGCATTTATTTCCTGAATTCCTGACAAACTATTTCCCTAATTTAACTTCTTAAAACACGAAAATGATTTTAATTAGTTCGTGATTACGTGTATCATGCAATTTGATACAATAATATGTCATGAAATGTTCGAGATTCCTATACATTTTACAATCAATTAGGTATAATTTCAGTTTACTATCTACTCGTATTTTTATACTGACAATAAGTGAAACAATCTGATTTATGGAAATAATTTCGTCAAAGTGCCCCTTACAATTGTATTTGTAATTAACAATTGAATTTGTATACTTACATTTAAACTATTGAACATATAAAACCACTGTCTACCTGTAATTTATCATTTTGTATAAAACCACAATCGTTTCTTAGTCGAATTTTTTAAGAGTTTGAAATTATCACCAGCGAAAGCAACGAACAGGTAACAAAAACTACAAAAGTACAGCTGCACAAAAAACGACGGAATAATCAAAAAACTGACAAAGAAAATTAGGTACTATTATGCCACTGACGTTGTTGAAATGAGAAATGACTGCTTTACTTACACTTTGTACTATGTTTATATCATTATGGCATCCTTCTTAATTAAACATATTAATTCTTGCTTTTATAATTTTCTCCAGTTACAACGTACCGCCTATTACCTGTTTTGTAATATTTTATATTGTAATTATTTTTGTATTATTTAATTAATTAGCCGCATACTTGTATCTAATAATATTTAGCCACTACTTATCATTAAACGCTATATTGCTAATCGATTTTAAGACTTAAATTATTCATTATTTTATTACCAAATGCACATTTGTTCAAGTATGTTTATGTAAATTATTTCATTGTTGCTTTCTGTTGGCAAACTGGTATCGGTCATTATAGACATAGCAATGCATAATAATATGACGATTATTTCACGCTACATGAAATAGATAATCTAATAATACAATCACCGGAGGGAATCAATCGATGCGATGACAGCAATGCAATATTTATAAAATTACGAAACCTCCCTCTTTCAAAATATTGCTGCGAAAATTTCTGTCAAGTTTTGATCAACTTCAGCGATCGACTCTATCTATCTTCGACAGAGAAAGCTTCGTTTAGGTATATATTAAGCTGAAATATTTTTGTTTTTCTCAAAAAGACAATGATTTCTTTGAAATTGTAAGTTTTCGTGTAGAAAAAAGGGATTTGACGTAATACTCTCTTTAATCGGCACTCTACGGTTACTTATAATTTGTAATGCTGATAATGATATATGTATATGTATATATTTTTATATGTATTATATTTTATTCAATAAAAATAGCAAATGAGCATACAGGCCACCTGCAATCCACTTTAACTTCAGGCAGTACTTTAGTGCTACCTAAAACTGCAGATTCGTTGCTACTTCTGAGGCCTAAGATGGTCGCCTCGTATTTAGTGAACTCCGGCAACTACACCCTCGTTCCAAAACACAATAAATTGCTTTACGGTAGAATTAGGTATGGTGGTGGCACTTCCCCTGGCAGCGGCCTACAACCATTTCCATTCACATTTATATGTAAACACTTATATTTCTTCCGCTTCTGTACAATATGAAATACCTATTTTTTTTACTTTACTTTGATGCGGATTTACTATAAATATTCATAAACAACTTTAACGTGTTCGTGGGCACGTTCTCGATGTTATTTCGTGAAAGTTGACAGGTTACTTACAAATTGCAATATCCAAAGGGCTTTCCTTTCTACTGGTACAAACACATTTTATGGTCAAAACCATGAACATCACGTTGTGTTTACAGCTAATTATTAAAGTCAATGAAGCAACCACATTATGTCGAAATAGTCTCATCATAATTAGTGTTGTTATTGCCGACAACGACTGTAATTGTGCAATTTGAGTAGAATACGTGCCATTTAATATTGTTTTTACTATACTATTTTAGGTAAACACATATTATATTGAATATTTTAAATTTCAATGTATTTTTGATATGAATGTGGAATTACTTACACTTTGGGTGATCGAGATTAACTTCCTTTAAATATTATTTTAGTGTTTGGTGGAACTGTAAGTTTAGATTAATATAGTATTTTTAGTAGTTAAGTCTATTCGTATCATCTTTAATCAATGATCAAATATTCATATCTGCATCAAAACAATTAAAAACGAAGTAAAGCAGTGTGAATTATGTAAAAAATTAACAGTCCCACTTACATACATCGCAAACGTTCAACTTTTCATAACATTATGTTTATGGCATGCTGCATTGAGTTTAGTATTTTTATGGTTACATAACTTCCGACCTCGCAGGTTTACAAAAACATGGTTGCACGCGAGTTGACCTATCGCGTGATGGATTGGACTTCCCATACTCAACTATATTCGGCGCTGCGTCTGTGCTGGCGCCCCGTGAATGCACGCCTTCATTGTGAAATGTCTGTTTTAGATCATTCAGTTTATTTGTCATTGATCATTGATTAGATTATAGAATTAAGTTATTTTTTTTAAAAGTGAATTACTAATATGTTAGATGTATTTTAATATATAAACGTAGTACAGAAAAAGAAATTAAACTATAAATTATGACTGGTAGGTCACCATTATGTTGATTAACATCTTTTAAGTTGTAAATGAGCAATATATTAAGAACCTACTTATTCAAGTATTTTTAGTATCCTTGACATTAACGTAGGAAAATAAATAAGCTGAATTCTTGCTCTGAGGAGTTAAACGTTCTTCCGGGAGATTTATCTTTATATTTAAATTGCAATTATCTTAGATACAGACTACCGTGTACCACACAGGCTATACCAAACTATACCCATTACATTCAATCATTTTTTTACATCACACTGAATTTATAAAATATCTTTACAATAATATTAGCTATTACGTTATTTCTAATCCTCTACGTTGCGTGGCCCACATACGGCAAGATGTTCGCGAACCGGTTATCGCGATGCCAA
This sequence comes from Tiana niger, assembly GCA_018249895.1. Classification (NCBI taxonomy): domain Eukaryota; kingdom Metazoa; phylum Arthropoda; class Insecta; order Lepidoptera; family Hesperiidae; genus Tiana; species Tiana niger. Next base: position 17,363 of record DWNH01000062.1, read on the forward strand.
GTTACGTGTCGTCGCATAATCAACAACATCCGAAATGTAACCAATCGTATTACGACATGCTCGCCGACCCGCCATAGCATTCTGTGCCGTCACTTTCACTAGCCAGTAAAAATATATTTTATTATGTGTTCTTGTGACACATTTAATTTCTTCGCTCTTTTTTATATGTGTGTTTTTATTATTTATATTCTATTACTTTACGTTATAAATTTTGTTTTAGTAGTATTACTATTTACTATAGTTAGTGCAGCTTTTTATTTTTATCATAAATGATGCATTCATGCATGATGATGATAGACTGAAATAAAAAAAGGAATTTTATACAGGCTAATTTCTTGATATGCCCTCTTTTTCGCACTCTAGGTTAGTGAGCAGGTCATTTAATTTGATTTTTGAGGTTGCATTTACATACCTTTGCACGTGATACCTTTACAATAAAAATACGAACTTTTTCGGTTAATAAGTTTGTGTTTCTAAAAAACACAAATTTAACTTTCATTCGATTTCCTTTTTATCATTATGTCATCACAATGTAACAGATTGTATTTTTTATAAAAAAAATGTTCAATACATAACCAAGTGTTAAAAACTTTAAAATTAATTTGCTACGCAGTAATTTGTTTTTTACCTAAGAGCTAGACCGTTTTAAAGTTAAAAAGCGTTGCGGTAGATAAATAGATAGTGCAAAATAAATTATTAGGAAGTTTTCACGCATACCTGCGTTAGGTTCATTGTAGATATTCTATATTATATTATTCTATATTCTATGATTAGATTTTATACATATACAACACATAACATAACATAGAATACATAACAATTTCAGTTAACTGAGTCAGAGTTTAAACAGAAATTTCAAAGGAAATAAGCAGACCTTTGTAAAAATTTCTCTGTATAAATTGTATTAAGTATGTATTATACTGTGTACAAATAATACAACTATAGTATTAAATAAAATGAACACTTATGGACTTCTCTCAGTATTATAATGTAACCTGTCGTATGTCCTGACCTATGTATGTAAAAATAAATTCTACTAAATTTAATTGTTCTAAAAACATAATGCTTTATAATTGGAGTTGTTATTGGTCGCGTAATTAAAATATCACCCAAAATAAACATGGCGTCAAGAAAGTTTGAAAACAAGATGCTCTTTGGTAGGATAGTAGGTACTACATACTTACATTTGTTTCACAGAATATCCAAAAACAACATATGTAATAGGTAATTCAATAATAACCTAATGACAAATAAAACTTTCGCGATTAATGGATTATCCACAAGAACTCGTCAAAATTCATTTACGTTACAGTCATTTAAATGTGTTAATGATACTTTCTACTAGATCTCGAGAAATCTAAGAATAAAAAGCAATATTACAAATAAGTAATTATCTATATCATAATACTAGTTTTCTATACAGAAAAGAGAAGTCCGGAAATTACATGTTACGCAGACTCGTGTCGCTTTCAACAAACCAAATAAGTTCTTATAAACCTCTTTCTATTCTAGTGTATCAGCATCTAGTGGATATATGAAATCATTAGTCTAACGTGTAAAATTCAAGAGTTTATTTACTGACATGCCAGTCTAGGGATGAAATGGCCGGGCTAGATCTAAAGGTGAAGTTTAAAAACTTGGATCTGCTTACACTTAGATTTTATCTAATACCTGTACGAAATCTTTTACGAAATTTCAACCTGAAAAGGTCGTGAAAAAGGTAAAAATAACCAAATATCAATGAGCGACTACAAAGTGTAGCGAATTACTCGGTCAACTTTTTTTTACCATGCGCATTCGATATATTCCATAAGTTACAAAAAGGATGTTACAAAAGAAATATGAAAGACGTTTTTCTCGGAGAATCGTATTGCTAGAAATCGCAGATAGAACTTAAAGATTCTCCAAATTTTAAATTTATAGTATTTACCTATTTAGTGTCTGCTTCTATAATCTATCTCGAAGTATAAAATGTTTTCAAACATTTTTTTTATTGAAAAAAGTAGCATACAGACCACCTGGTGTTAAGCGGTCTCTCAAACTCATAGACATCCACATTCGACCTCTGTCGGAAGCGTAGTTGTACTTAAGATTGTAAATAGATGCGTTGCTACTCCTGAGGACTAAGGAGTAGCAACGGACTTAGTGTACTGCGACAACCACAACCTTTTTCCGAAACACAATAAAATGATTCACGGTAGAATTAGGTGTGACGATGGTACTTCCCCGAGCGGCGAAATCTTACCTAGCCCTCCATAGGCTCTATTTTACAAACTGTTATAATTTCATTTCGGTAATATTAAAATTCCACTTATTTTCCATAGAATCTCCTAACCGCCGCTACGTAGAGAGCGATGTGAACATCCACTACCGGTGTCCGGTGCGACATGATCCCTTGCCTCTGGTGCCGGAGCGCGAGCTTGCACGCCAACAAGCTGAGCACATGAAGCGTCTATACAGAGAGCAGAAACGAAACAAATATTTGCAGGTCAGTAAACTTTATAATGTGTGTAACTAATTATAAAACCGAACTCACTCCTTTAGTGTAACACAAACGAGCGAAATCAAAAGAGATATCATAAAAAAACACTATTTAATGCCCTACCGTCAGAATAGAACGGATTATAGATATTATATCGTAATGCTTATGTCGCCTAGTTTCCTACGACTTCAAAACGTGGAGATGTGGTAAAAATTCGATTATTTAAAATAGAGGTGAAATCAATAACTTCCCTATATTTGAAAATTTTAAATTTTCTTAGCAGTAAGTTAAAAAGCAGTCACACCAAAATTATATAATTTTAATATATGAACTTTGTGTAATTATGAATATCCCGTAAAAAAGTTAATATAAAACTGTAGTACAATGAAGTATTAATTTAAGAAACTTTTTCTTTAAATATTAATAACTTTATCGGTAGCTAAATGTGTGTTTTAGTCCCCAATTTAAGTTTTTAATAAAAACTTAAATTGGGGACTAAAATCCTTATGCGAGTAAGAATATATTAGAATGTAAAAAGGGTATTTTAAGTGTAGGAAGTGTAAAGCCTTAATTCCTGAATAGTTAGCTGAACTTCGTTATATAGTATAGAAATTCCTACAGTGAATAGGGTTTTTCCATCCATACTAACAGTAATCTAGTAATCGATATGCTTATCTTGAACTCGATGAGATGTTGACGTAAACATACTCACTTATCCGATAAGTACATTATAGACTTTTGTGATAACCCTATTGATAAATATTTTGCAGCAATAAATCGGAACACTGAGAAAAGTTATTTTAGATTAGGTACAATAAATTAACATAAATCTCAGATTTATGTTTTTTGTACTATGCCTAGTAAATAGGGAGACGGCTCACCTGACGGTTAGTTATCACCGCCACCCATATACCTCCATGACAACATTGAGAATACCAGAGCCAATGCGTTGCTGGTCTTAAAGCAGAACTCTTTTAGCATGTTTGTGCTATGTGTATTTTTTTAAGTATAAATATTATTCTTTCAACCCATATATTCAGCCTCAGACAATGCCGCAATCCTGCCTGAGATCGTAAATAAATGCGTGGCTACTCTTACGCCTCCTGTTTAGAATCTTATGGCTACCATGCTCAACAATTTTGGAAGGTGGTAGGCCGCCTCCACGGAAGTACCAGCGCCGCACCCAATTCTACCGTAAAGCAATTGATTGTGTTTTGGAAGACATGTGTGGTTGCGCAGTTCACTAATAACGAGACGACTATCTTAGTCCTCAGATGTAGTACCATCTATTGCGATCTCATTTACAATTAAGGTACTGCCTGACGTTGCAACTGGATGTCCATGGGTTGCAGTTATAGGTGGCCTGCGTGCCCGTTTGCTACTTTTATTCGATAAAAAAAAATTATAATAAATCTTAAAAGTAGGTTTGGCGTTGGTACTTCCGCTGTCAGCAAAACTTATCTATCAAAGAAGTCATATTATGACTACTTCATTTTATTAGCTAACATCGAATTCTCAATAATTGAAAACTTTCTTGTACATTATAGAGAAAAGGATAGAGGCAAAAATTACTTTCTATTAAAAAGGCTTAGTTGAACCAACTAAACCTTTTTACGTGAGCGGAGTATCAGTCCCCTATTACCGCGTCAGTCAACTCTCACTCGATTGCACTCTGTAATCCAGTTTCAAACACGCAATTGCAATTTGGTCGATATCACGCCGTACTCACAAAACTTATCGGTACAATAGTTGTATGAGTAATCAATTGATTTCGTTGAAATTCTTATTTTCATACCTCTGTTATAATTAAGACATATGCATAATACATAAATCACTCAGGAGCATTTTAATTTCTTTCCTATTTATTTATTATATTTTATTAACTTTTCACATACATACTTACCGTGTACAGTGATACGCAAGTGAGTTAGATCAATAGTGCTTATATGGTTAAAGAAAACGTCTTTTGATATATTGACACGAAACAGAAATTGTTTGTGTTCCTAAAAATGTCTCAAAATGTAATTAAAATTTAATTTTAACGCATGTTGAATTTAAAAGCGTATTTTCTTTAAAATACAGATACCTAGACATCAAGTAATAAAAGGTAAAACAATGTATAAAAACGTATAACAGGCAGGTAAAGCAACACACTCGTATCTGATTGTTAATAACTGTGTGGATCATAATTGTTATATACACGATAATCATTTGAAAATAAAAAGTCAACAATTTTCATCGTACCGTGTTTTATTCGAATATAACGTTACAAGATAGACTTTCCGATTCATACGCACCAACCACCGGAACACGAACAGCTGTGGTTTCTCTCGTGCACAATTGTTTGTGTCGGTTTTCATTCAAGTTTCCACAATAAGCGTATTTGCTCGTCCCATT
>DWNH01000063.1:0-22168 GCA_018249895.1 Tiana niger
TTACTGTAACCATTATGTCATAATAATTGTGATGTCAATTATTGTATACATTTATATTGAATAAATATTATTATTATAAAATGTATTTAAGGAAGAATGTGTTTCTACAAAAGTGCTTATATCTACATGGAGGTAATCTGCTATTATTTTTCCAAGAGAATCATTCGTAGAACTTGTTGAGTCAATTAAGCTTCTGTCAATTGATTTCCAATAACAGTTTACAATTGAGACGGACGAGGCATGCGGGACCCGCTCGATTGTTTAATCAACAATCGGCTGCCACAATTTGTGACGCCATCGGCTCTTTCAAAATAAAATACCATGAGAAAAGGTACATAAGTACTTTCTCTGCGGGAGGTCGCAGGTTTCACAACAAAACAGGAAAATTTCCAGCCACAAATAAACCTTAAAAGCTTTACAGTTCTGAAGAAATTAACGTCACGGCTGTTAAGAACAGTCAAAATAAGTAAACAGATACAGCAACCTAAATAAATACATAAATGCTGTTTGATTTTGTCATTTAAATGAATATATAAAACTTTTGGAGGCAACTATATATGCATACAATACTCGTCTATCATATAACATAAAATGTTAAAATAAATAATAAATTATTGTTTAAATGTTTTGATCGATATATAAAATTAGGTAATGAAACAGTTAAAATTTATATGGCAATCTTATAACTATTAAGAAAAATTTGCTTTTTTAAATTAAATAATATTACTGATTACTACTAAAGTACTCATAATAATTTGAACGCTTGATGTGGTACCTACATGGTTACTATAAGTTAAATGTGTTGTTTCTGGATTCAATACTCCACGAAATTTAACAGTTATGTCTGTCAAGTCTACGTTTCGTTCAGAACTGATTTGAAGTTAGTGTGTTTTTAGTAGATATATAAATGTAGTTTTTTTAATGAGCTATTTTCTTGATAGAGGATTTCTCGTAGATTCTCGATAAAGCAGAATACTTGGAAAATTAAACTTTGTACAAGGCAGGATGCACGGTACACTGGAGCGAGACGGTTGCGCGCTGTGGTTCGGAACATTCGCGAAAGGTTAAATTCTAAATGTATCACGATTGTTTTATATTTTAAACTCTATCACTTGCTAACAAAACTGCAAATGCTTTGAGTATAAGCGGTCACTTAGAACCTTCCACGCGCAATACAGTATACAGTTTCGTGCTTATCGCGGTGAAATAAGTTCGTTTATCGCTTACTGGCAAAGAGAGCCTTCACCAGTTAGTATAAGGTATGAAGTGATAGGATGAAGCGCTCTCTGAAGCCATTGTAAAACTTGCTCCTTCCGTTCCATGAACCGCTTCCGCCGCTGCTCCTTCCGTCTCGAGTTGCTGGCTGCAAACATTCCTGAGCCGGACACCGGACCCGGCTCAAGAATGCCGACCAGACGGGCGCGTTGATGGCATGATAGCTTACAGCCAACTATGCTCTCACCGGCATACCTGGTCAGATATTCAAGGCTGTTCTTACTGTTATATGCGAAGCTTACACTGATTATTTACTCGTATATTATAAAAATGGTTGGTACTTTAAAACCTTTATCTCAATCGTTTACCACCAAACCATTCAGTTTTGAAAAGGGCCAGGCCAGACGTTAAAATAATGTTGCTCCTTATCTAATTCTGTGAATCATGAGAATAGTTATGGGGCGCGGTCCCATATCTTGTGAGTTACATGTTTCATTCATGGAATAACATTATGTTGCATGGTCCCACGCACATTTGTGATCCATGTGTTCCAGGCCCTCCACTAAGAAACGTTGCATAAAAACATGACAGTTTTTAATATCTTATACTTAGAATACAATATTTACGGTCATATTGTCTTTGCGTTGAAGTTTTTAAGAATATAATTTATCGCTTGTAACTTCTTTGTACGTTCTTGATAATATCTAATGTTTTAGTTCATTTAATAAAAGGTCTATTTACTTTTTTATACTTACTTTTGTTAGCCGTGTTTTTTAACAATTAACATAGTTCAACATAAATTCAAAATAGTATTAAAAAGTTTACGTACGAAATGTAACACGAAACCACGATTATATTATCTTTTGTCACAGTTCAAGAGCCAGAGAATTATTACATCTTTTTGTCTGTCCTTTAATCGCTACATTCGGCGAGTTTCTTGGAATAACATTTGTATCTGCGTGACAGAGTTCATGTACCAATATATTTTGGGCTAACCAAAGCGGCCTTTATACTGATTTGTCAATGAGAACATTCAAGAGTTATGGGAACATTTTTTCATGAGTGTAACGGTTTTTGTATTATTTTTTGTCGTCTTTGACCGTGTGAAGGGACCTCAATGGATGCAGCATGTGAACGGGTCGACCATTCATGTAAGATCTGTGATAGTACCTCACGTTTACTTCGTTGCGCTTACAAAGTGCACGATATAACGAACAGAGAAGATCATCAATAACTGGTTATAAACTAGACTCCCTCAATGAGCCGTTTCTTAAGGATCGTCTTTCTTTAAACGCATTGTTTGAAACTTTCACACGATGTTACAAAGAACTGTGGGAGGAAATGTTTTCCTAGAAGTTGTACAATTGGTGTTAATTAAAGAAATGTACGTCATATGCTCGAAATTATTACGTAATAATAATTTCAGTGAAAAGTAATAGTTGAATATGTTTGATGTGTTTTATTTTTATAAGTAGCAAACGAGCATGCAGGCCACCTGGTGTACAATGGTCACTGCAACCCATGGACATCCATTCGAAAGTTCAGGCAGTACCTTATCCTACCTGAGATCGCAAATAGATGCCACTTCTGAGGACTAACATACTTCATATTTAGTAAACTCCGGCAACCACACTTTCCTTCCGAAACACAATAAATTAAGTCATGTGATTCGATTTACTCGATTATTATAATCGAAATTGAGTCGCATCCTACAGAATCTAGCTTTTTATCTGTCCTTTTTCCTTTATTTTCATTTACGTTATGTTTTGTTATAAGTATGTTGTATTATAAGTTAAATATTGTATTTCATTAACGCATTAAGGCAACCTGTAAGGTTAGTTGTAAGATTTATAAATAAATGAATACTTTTTTCTTTTTTATAAGGTATTTTACGAACTTCTCTGGATATAATATGGGTGCGTTTACTCTATGTACATACGTAATGGAGGTACGATGACGTCTACTAATACATACAAAAAAGAAACCTTTTATGCAGCCATGGAATGCAGATCTGGCCGTCCTTCAAGCTATTAAGGGACGTCGACTTGGCCTAAATTACCATAACGTGCTCTAACTCGTTAAAATTAAATTAGTTAATTGGTTAAAAACCCAATTCGGTCACATTTCATGTACCTATCTGTCTTCTAGGTACAATTCTACTTATTACCAGACCAGTTAAAAAACTAAAAATTTAGAAATATATGTACCTACCTATGTTGTCCATTTTTTATTACATACATATTAACACATTTTAATGGGATTACATATTTTTCTTTATTTAAAGAGTTTTGAATCTTTGCGAATATCGCCTAGTAGCTTAGGTAGTATATTACAGAAGATTTGTAATTTATCTTAGAACAGTCGCTTACAAAAGTAAAAAAACAGAATAAAAAATCGAGAAATCTATGCTTTTCCAGTTTCACATACTATCAAAAAAGATAAAGAACAGAGCGAAGCGACAGATTTACGTAATCATACAAGTAAACATCAACAAGATATATTAATTAGGTTTACGCAATACCGTCTCTTAGAAGCATGCACTCACTTAGGCCTGTAAACAGAAGTAGGTACTGTGTTTCCGCATTCAAACTTTGGACTAAACTCTACCTTACAATCAAAATATCAAAGAACAATCTTATTATATCTACAACAAATCGTTTCTGCTTACGCGAACATTGTTAAATGTACGTTTGTTAGCAAAAATGCGATATGTAAGCGATTGGCAAAAGTATCTCGGTGTTTGACCTTTGGCGGCATGCGGCGGGCGCGCGGTCGCGTTCTCACGGGAACGCGCGTGATTGCGCCGCACTGGGCTCTGTAGTTCTACCGCGGCTCTACGAAACTAAATGCTCTGGACAAGGTATAATAATAATATCTTGGGACAACTCACACACGGTCATCTGATCCCAAATTGGATAGAGCCTGTGCTATGGTAACCAGACAACTGATAAACAAACAATTTTTTTACACCCAGACACAGAACAAATATTCATGCTCATCACATAAACATTTGACCTGGGTGGGAATCGAACCCTGTTTATCAGTCAGCTTCGCTAACCACTAGACTACGAGGCTAGTCAAAGAGAGATTGTTAGTCATAAATTGTGATCATTGGAGATTTTTATGGTTGAGACCCACAGACATATATGGGACTGATACTTGATGGATTGTGTTAACAAATACGCAAAAATAACAATTGTTACGCCGGGTGTTATCATCCAATCGGAATATATTAGGAATTAATAAATATGAGTCAGATGACGAAATCAATATCATTACTGATATGTTATGTCGTAAAATTTAAATTACATGTAAAAATGGTTTGCATGATGATTCAGCATAAAACAAAGGTCATTTTCTGCTCACTACAAAAATTTCAAATGTAATAAATATTAACATACCAATTATTACTTTTGAAATTGAGAAATTTGAATTTATATCGGTCTGGATGTTGGTGTAATTGTCTGTGTACCATGTCTACCACTTGTCTATGTCCATGGTACCCACGACACAGGATTCTAGAATCCTAGTGTGGGGCTATGAGTGAAGCGTTATAATTTATTATTTATTTATTTATTTATTTATTTATAATAATAATAATAATAATTTTATTAGAAAGAGTATGCAGGCCCCCTAGTATTAAGTGGTAAAACAGAATAAATAATAAATAAATATCTTGGGACAACTCACACACTATGCTATGGTATGGTGCTATGGTAACCAGACGACTGATAAACCTACATAAATACTTTTTTTTTGTAAATACTTATATAGATAACAATACACTCAGACACAGAACAAATATTCGTGATCATCACACAAAAATTTGTTCTGGGTGAGGATCGGACCCACGACCTCCCGTTTAGCAGTCAGGTTCGCTAACTACTACACCACGAGGCCAGTCAAATAGTCATTACGGTGGTATAAAGTTTCTTAGCGAATATTATTTTTAATTTAGATAAATTAATATAAGATTTAAATGGGTAGATTTGTCGTATAATAAAACCCGCTCTTATGCACCCGTATGATTAAAGACGATGTAGATACATTCCAGTACTATATATTAATAGATAAAATGTGTTAAGCGATATCTTGGTAATAATATTGTAACATTTTCCTAAGTTTCTAAGCTGAGGTATTAAAGAGACAGTAAAAACAATAATTTTCTAACTTGATCTTTACATATTCAAGGTTGTTACTTAAGTGCATAGAATGTAGATCAAACGAGTAGGTACCCGTATTAATATGTATTGCTTTTAAATATTATATCACTTACATATCTTTAAGTTGATAAACAAGATTATGTATGGATATTTAATAAGTTGCTATGTAGGTATTTCTATATGCACATAGTCGCTATGTATTTCTTGTTTGAATTGTACACACATAATTGAATTGAACATCGAAAGTACCCGTCTGTATTTACTTCTGTTGGTACTCATAGGTATTATCATAAGACTAACTAGGTAGCTTAAAGTATGTCAGCAAACATAATTTTTTTAAGTGTGGGGGAATTTTTGAAAAATACCCGGACCTCTTGCGGACAGAGACAGCAAAGGTATTTAGGATTTTTATCGATAAAATCCCACTGAGCAGCCACACGGCGCTTGCAGAAAAGTGCGGTTCTAGAACCTTCAAAAAGCAGAATTTTCGCTGTGTTTTTTAGGTTTCTGGGGCCGCGGCAAAAAATAGGACTCCTTGAAACAGGGGCTAAAAGTTTAACTCTTAAATTGTTAAGCTCGCTCGTTTTGATGGACGTGGTTGGTTTCCCCATTTAGATTTAGTGCAGCTTTACAGCTGTTTCTATTTTATGTCCTCCGTTAGGCAGAGACGTTTGAAGAAATGCTTTCATGTGACGGCATTATTTGCTCAGAGTGTACCACAGGGCGGCCAACCGGCATACCTTATTTTATTAATTAAACTTACCCCTTATATTCATTCAAAGAAATACTGTTACTACAATACTGTTATTGAAATAAACATTAATGTACCTACGTACTTACGTCCAACAAAACAAAGCGATGTAAAGTGGATAAGAGTGCGAGCACCACCTACTTACAACAAAATGGAAATGGAACTATCTGACATGACATACGCCATTGAACTTATCGCGGCTTGCGCGACCGAAAACATATAATGGACCGATGATTCATTTGATTTGATATCAGTCAAGGAAACCACGTTCGTTTTGGTTAATGATTCACATTCTCCGCCATTAATCGAGAGCAATGCGTTAAATATCTTAAAGCCTGATGACCTTTTGAAAGACAATAGTAGAGAGTTGGCCCGATATTTATAGTATGTTTATGCCGGATGTCCTCAAAATAAAAATTATTTTAAGCTAAACGTAAATTTTTGACAATTCATTAAAAACGAAATAAAAAGTATTGGAAGAAGGACATGCGGAATGTTTCGCCCTTTTTAACACGCTTTTAGCGTAGAGATTTGCATGCATATACATATTTAATCCAATTTTGATTTCGTTGATACTAGTTACGTTTGATACAGTTGATACTTTTAGCTTTGGGAATACATAATAGTACTCCTTAAATTCGATAACACGACACAGACAATTTAACGATATAAAAAAGCAGTGAATTAGCAAGTAATAGTTTAGTAAAACTTGCTTTAATTTTCGGAGGGAACTAAATAAGGTTAAACGGTTACGTGCAAATCGCGGCGAATTTTGGCAAGATAGACTCTGTGTATACATTTATTTATTTATTTATTTATTTATTTAAGGCAACCTAACTAAATACATAATTAAAATGAAATAGCTGTCGATTTACATTTTTTTTATTTATTATTATACACAGATAATGTTTTGAACTTTTTACTTCAATATTTTAACTTCTATAATAAGCACTATTGAAAAGAATTTTAAATGAAAATTTATGCGCTATTTTGTTTTATACACAGAGTTAACAAAATATTCAATTAAATCTATATTTTCTAAAATTTATATTAAAAACTAACTTGCAATTCCGGTATCGCGGCATTGAGAATAATGTAGTATCAATATCGGAATTGAAAAAATCCGGTATTTGGACCTACTATGTACATTAAGACCGATCACTAATGTTTGTCCGTGTATGTGTATCATGAATACACGTCAAGTAGGAACGTAGTGTTCGTTGTGTTTATCATAAATGTATCTATTGTTACTCTTTTATGAGTAAAACATTTCAATGGCGTTACTGAGAGCTTTCCGTCAAGGCGGCCCGCCCACATCCTTATTCGACAGCGTGGGAATATTACACTTAGTACTCATTATTACGACAAATAATATAATACTAAAAGTAAAAACAATACTACACGCTTTCATTTACGGATACCCACCAAAGTAATTACCTATATAATTGTAGTGAAAATAAATTAGAATTCTGTATATTTGCAGGTGCGAAGGGAGGTAATACAATACAACACAAAAACACTTCAATTTACAATAATAAAATATAGCCTATATTACTCTCTGATAATGTAGTTTTCAATATGTAAAATAATATTTAAAATCGGTTTAGTTTAGTTTTTATTTCATTCATTACAAAAAAAAAACACAGAAATACAAATCTTGAAATTAAAAAACTTTTTTATTTAGGGCTAGGTCTCACTGTGGCTACATCGCGATTCAGTACAGTAGGTATAGGTACTACGCTTCAAGGAGTATCTTTACATTAACCACTTAGATATTCTAAATACTTCTTTCTGAATCAATTATTTATTCAATTTCGTGCATGTTTCATATCTTTACACCGTGCACGGAACTGACATTTTTCATTTATGCCATATACGTTTTTGAGCCTACGCGGATTCTGACAAAAGTTAGATACGAGTAGTTTATCTGAAAAGAAAACACTTAATCAAAATAATATAATGTCAAGATTCCTTAAACCGTATCCTGAAGGCCTTGTAGGCCAAGATATCAAGATCAACACTAAACGAACGCCCACAGCACGGTACGGATCATTAAAATCTAGCTGCGTTCTAATTCTACGCCACTTATTGGTCATTTGCATACACATTATGCTTCATATGCATGCATTAGTTCTATGTCTATTACATAAATAAACGCTTGTGCAGATAGGTGTGGTCCTGTCCAGCCATGTTGTGGCTAAGACCTTCAACTTTATGTGACATGTCATATGGATATAAGATAATGTTACAGATAGAAAAAAACTAAAAACTTACACTTATAAGTCTTCGTAAAAGCTAAATTTTTTGTAGGTATGCCTTAAAAAATTTTGCAATATTTTCGTAAGTACTAATTTTTGTCTAAGCTTTGCCTTTTCTAGCCTAACGTCTCCTAATTAAGTGACCTCCGAAAACCACACCTTATACCTAAACATAATAAATTGCTTCACGGTAGAAAAACGTTTCACTGTAAAAACGATTTTTATAATACTTGTAGAAACATTAAACTGTTTACTTATTGAATTTTAACAAACCCCTGCTTATGTTGACTTTGTTGCGTATGCAAAAATAAAGCCTCGTGTTGGCCAACCTTGTGGTTTCAGGGCTACGTGAACTGCTATTGCAATAAATTGAAGCAGAGATTAAGTTTAATCCTTTGAGTGGTGCAAGTTACAAGAAACTGCTCATTTTCCTTTGCAGGCAAAAAGGCATATCCTGCAAGAAAAGTAGGTAAGGAAAGGGACAAGGTAGACCAGTGCCCTCATGTAAGCGAGTCCTAAAAGACAATATCGCTATATCAATAAAGAAAATACCAAAAGCAAAAACGAAAACTATCGAAATATTTGTTCCGGGTCTTATAGTACTGTCTTCTTTTGAAGCTACGACTGTAAACAGTTATTCATTAGTAGTAGTGTTATCCCCGGATGTTACCGCCTGTTAAGTCCATATTCTAGCGGTAAAATCATATCAAAGGATGTTTCTTATGATCAAAAAGAGATGGCGCTACGGGTATGTTGGAGTTTGAAAAACAATAGGTGTGTTGTCAAGATCCGGTGTGCCGAACGTGAACCTTCATGTTGCGGACAAAGCCTGCATGAAGCCATTCCCTGAGAAACAGTCGTGGAGTTCGGACGCTGGCAAGTAAAGTAAAGTGTTGTCTAAAGTATTATTATAGAACTGTTAAAAGATCATAATTGGGCTAAACTAGTATTGATCATTAACACAGTTCTCTTACAGTAGCATTTTAGCCTTGTTAATCGCTTTTATACGTAGCTTGTACCACAAGTAGTCCAAACCGGCTAGCGGAGGGCACACCTGCCCCCTATTTGCACAACAGTGATCAACAGTCGTGCTCTAGTTCGTACGGGCCGTCAACTTAAACTATGAAAAATTAAAAACACCTATTGCTAAAGCACCCACTATATGTTATACTTATATATATATTTTATAATTAGTAACTACGGTAATAATTTTGTAACTTAATTATTTTAACAACGAATATAAACAGTTCTAATTAACTTTCCATCAAATTTCTTGTATTGTCCTCTTGTCAATAATGTCATTTGCCTTGATATACATATTTCACTACATCGGTAATGGGAGGTATTTATTAAAATATATTATTATACTCTTCAGAGGGAAAATTGTAGTTATGTCTATTTTTGGTTACGAAATCTTTAATGTCTAAAGAACTTTGGAAGAACTAGCAAAATACACGTAAACCATGTTGACCATGGACCACCATAAAACGAATTACCTTCGGACCTATTACCTTCTTGTATTAGGGATTCCATACACGTTTGAGAACTGTAATAACCACTTAGTGAAGTAGTTAACCCGTTGGTAACTTCTATGACAAAAAAGACTTATTGCAAAATCCAGTGTTCACTCGATCAGCTGTTCTATGTGTCAAAAACGACCTGCTCTTGCGACACACGAGCTGCCTTCGTACAAAACATTATCAAATTGTGACAAGTCCGGTTTGACCTGCAAGTGTCTGTTTGATTGATGATGTAACTTTTATCTGTAAACTAAATCATAGTATGACGCAGCCGAGAAGTTACTCTATATGAATGTACTAATACGAAGGTACAGTACACATTTATATAGAATAATTTTTTTGCGTTTATAGTACCTACTTATCTTGGCAATAACAAAATTGTGGGAATAACTCAATATACTCCCATTTTAGAAATCATTGATATATTGCATCGAGGATGTCATTTATTTTTTTACTTTAAAGCGCAGGTAAAAAGAAAAGAATAAATATAAAGCAGAAAGGAAGGCCGAAAGACAGAGACTCCATTTCAAATAAAAAAAACTAACTTACGCCTTACTCCACGTGTATTTTTCCCCGTGTGCCCGAAAGGTCCGAACCTATCCGAGGTCCTCTGTGATCGTTTATAACGACTCTCCAGAAACCTATAATAACGAAAAAATGAAAAGGTAAGGTAGATTGATAGTCAAGACAAAATATACGCATATACTGTAAAATGGCACCGGGCTATACCCGGAAGTCTATATATTCGAGTCTGGTCCTCTTAAAACTAGATTGTCATAATACTATGGGTAACCGATAAATAGAATATGTACCTATCTGGTTAAATATTTATTTTTCTTCTCAAAGTCCACAAAACTTTCTATGAAAAATGTTGGTAGCTATTATACCACGGAATTCTGTTGCGCAGAATTCCTTTTCTTATTTCAAAACGTTTTTAGCTAGAATCTCATCCACTACTCATTTTGTGCCTGTCACCAGATTAGTTTTAGGGAATGATAAGGATTCTAAGAATATACGGAAAGTAGTACGCTGTAAAAAAGCTTCACATAGTAAGGAAATTTAATTCACAAGTTGAGGGAATTTAAATTTATTAAAACATTCAAAAACCTCAAGTTTCATACATAATTCCGAAATATTCTGATCTTAATAGCTAAGATCAGACTGAAAAAGTTATAAAAGTCGTGACAGTGTCGTTGTGACTCCGCACAATATTTGTGAACCAATTGGGTATATTAATTCGCGTTATTTGCATTTATTTTATTCCGATTTTACAAAAGATATAGATTTTTTTACTCGTTAATTCGTTACTCCTGTGACCTCCCCTTCACTGATATTTCGGTCATCCTGTTTGCGATTTCGATAAATCATCATTTTACAGATCATTTACTTCTATATGGATCAAATTATTGATTATGCTTACTAACAATGAGTCAGAAGCTCAGAAGCTCACTTCATCATAATCACGCTTTAGTTCCCACGTCCCACGTAAACAATGCTTTGTTATTACCATGAAATTAGCATTAAGTTATTAATGATATATAGGAAAATGTCTGTGTGTCGTATTATATTGACAAAATTTATTATTAATAAACAAAATTTGGATGCGTGTTTTTGGCGGGCATAAGTCGCCCTCCAACCGGACGGACTTATGATATGATGGCGATAACGGGAAACCACTGGAGAGGGTGGCAAATCAGAGGGTACAAAACAGGGTTGAATACCGCCTTGAGTGAGTTTTGACTCACTTTGAGCCTTTGGGCTCGTTAGATGAAGATGAATGAAAAACTGTAAAATTGAAAAAAAATCCTTTGCTTAGCAGGTTGTATCTACATCACATTATAATATAACAGATGTTTTCTTATGCATTATGGTGACTAGTGGTAGCGTTTGATAAATAACGATGAAATAGACTATTTTTTCTGTTTTTGCAATAAAGAATATATGTCAGAATGTAAAATCAGTCAAACTTTATTAAGCCAATACCAATACCAAATGAATTTAGCAATATCTTGATATTCTCATTATGATTGAGACATACTGAAAGTATATCATCAATTTTCTATATTTCGTATACAATATGCGAGACATCCTGCCGTTGAACTTTAAGCGGGAGATATTTATTTTCTACATTACTTCACATGCCTCGGTCCGGTATTCGCGAATCGCTAGGAATTTACCGAGCAACCTTTAATCAACCTTTAATTAATAACTTCTTTAAAAGGAAACGTTTGTTACACATCGGTGCTGGCATACGGTATTGGACTCAAACCAATGCCAATGGATCAGAGCTGTAAATCAGAAATTTATTGCGGTAAAAACTTGTGTTTACAACATATTTGTTTCAAGGAATTTTGGGGACTAGTTAGGAACAGTTTTAAAGCGTGGTGGTTGGGCTCTGGAGAGAAGGTGCTAGCAGCAGTGGCCCTTTCTATAGCGAAGCAACTTATTGTGTTTTATTATAAAGATAAGATTGCTTAGGGGCATTAAATATGAGGCGACCATCTACGTCTTCGGGAGTTGCAACGCATGTAATATGACCTGATACTTAACATCAGTGGCCTGCGTGCTTATTTGCTACTCTTTGGCAGAATATCAAACATGAAGGTATATAAAGTCACTTTCCTTCTACGAATATACTTATATATATTTACAAATTCCTAACTCTCCCCTGACTTAGCTCTTTAGCTCAGCTTTTGATTTTTTTTTCAAGGCTGTGATATCAACTCGTTTTGCAGTCGGTTAACATTCATTAATCTCTAGTGAAATATCGATTAACACCTCTGTCGATGTAACGATAATCGCCATACTAAATCATCATCACGATAATGACGTAGACGTTCGAGCAATATTTATCTTTCAAATTCATTAGCGAAAACCAATCATTAACATTTCATTCATCTGTTCACCTGAGAGCAAAATTGATAGACCGAAAAGGCCAACTATACATGTTATACCTAGGTACCCTATGTACATATAAAACGCTTTAGACTCCAGTTTTTTCATATTCCACTGCAGGGGCAAGATTCGTGTCCTGTTGTAAGTTCCCTTATAGACTTTGCTTTGCAATCCGTATCTCCACCAATCAGCATTGCTTTTGCACCAAAAGTGATTGGAGATATGGATTAGAGACCAATCTAGGTTCGGTTTCTTTAAAACCATGAATAAAGCTTTTACCCAGCACCCAAATAATAATTTTAAAGCACCCAATCTACCGTAAAGCAATTTATTGTGTTTCGGAAAGAGAGTGTGGATGCCGGAGTTCAATAAATACGAGGCGACCATCTTAGTCCTCAGATATAGCAACGCATCTATTTGCGATCTCAGGTAGGACAAAGGTACTGCCTGAAGTTCCAAGTCCAATGTCCATGGGTTGCACAACTTAACACCAGGTGACCTGCACGCTTGTTTGCTACCTTTATTCAACAGAACAAGGTATACCTTAATATATTATGCCCTTTCTTTTTGCGATGATAAAAATTAAAGTACACTTTGTTGGTTCGGATATCACGTGAAAACCCGTGAACAGATTTAATACTGGTTAAAACTTACTTCGGATCAATATGACATTAGATCCCGGAAAATGAAAGGGTTCCGTTCTTTCTAGTGTGCTCCTAAAAGCTATCTTTAATTTACGGCAGGTTTGGGCGTGGAGATGGTACCTATACCTATATAATTGTTTATACTACAGGGTAAAACATATGTTTCTATAATTCGTTACATTATTCAGTGTTATCCTTCAAGATTTAGAGCCTTTATACATAAATATTATCGCCTACGCACGGAAAATCGAATACAAAAATGAATATTTCATTGAAAATTTATAATATTTAATGTGACTGGCTAAAATATTTACCTATTTTTAAAAGGTCGTCAGTTATTATTCTCAAAGAATGTTAATCTTCAAAGTGATCTAATTTTTATACAGCACATAAAAATATTTCATCAATCCTGTATTATTTGAACACTGGTGCGACCAACAACGGTAAACATAAGAAATATGTTTCGTAAAAATAGATCAATAATATAGATCTACTGATTCGTGTAGATATCATATACTCGTAATCTATTAAGTTTTGTACGCTAGGTACAAAAGTGGTATATAAACATTTAGTTCAGACCTTATTTAACTTTGTCCCATTATCCTTTTTGTCTTTTAAATTACTTTGCGATTTTTCAAGATACTCTGTCTGTATACTGTATCAGTCTGTACTAATTTTTAAACTTGTATGGACATAAATTTTAAAATTGCAAAGTAAATATAAAATTCTTTTAACTAAAGCACAAAGAAATTACTGAAGAAACGTGTGTTGAAATAGGTAGTGCATAATGTGTCCTAGTTGTACTATTTTGCTTCAGGGGCAGATCTTCACCTTTTATATTTTTGTTTTATAGAGAGCGTCACGCCATTTCCCGTCACGGCACACGACTCGGTTTTACTGCGAAGACCAGTTGTTTTGCGTTAAAAAAAAGATAACTTTATAGTTATTCAATCTTTCGGCGCGTTCCAAGTTATAATCTTTAGTAACTCGCTCATGATTAACCAATCGCCTTACACTTAACTCCAAACATGATCCATAAAATATACGACCTGCATTACTCAAATCTGCATAATAACACCATCTTTATTAATTTACTGCGTTTATGGAACTATTTGATTTGTATAGTCGTTAACTGTTTTAAAATTTATATTGTTCATCAAAATTCAGAATCAAAATACTGTCAACGCAAAATGGGTTATTTTGGGACGTCATATTTTATAAGCAAACGGGTGCTTAAGTAAAATTCCTACGACATAAATAAGTACCTTGATTATAGCCACAGAAAAATGATTTCCCGTTTAGCAGTCAGGTTCGCTAACCACTAAACCACGAGGCCAGACATAAAATGGTATTGCATACTAAGAACTTGTTTTCAAGTGTATCCGTCAAACCCATCCTGGACACTCACAGCTCAGACAATTTTGCAGGCTTCGACGGCTTATATTTTTCGTAACACAATAACTTACGCAATGACATTTTGGCAGTATTTAGTACTTATAACTGGTCCATTGTATTCGTATCTAAGTAGATGTAAGCTATTGTAAAATCTGTCATCGATTAATAGGACTACTATTGTACTCTCCTGCATAAGGATCTATATGAATAAATAATATTTTAACCGATTTCAAAAAATTAAAACTGACTTGAAGCTAAAAATTTTGCAAACAATTGATTTCAAGTATACCTAGTATGTATTGTATTCTATGCCATTTTAATGTCTATAGCATAAATGCAAATTATTACTTTAAACTGGCTTTGCTTAAAACAATGTGCAATTTTTAGTTTTCATTTGTAAGAAAATGGAAAATGGAAAAAAGCGGGCCACCGCCCACAGCCTCGCTGTGCGAACGGCCTCGTGACTCAAAGCCAAAATAAATTAAAAGTAAAATAAATCCCTACTTTTCTGCATCCCTACCCCATTTTTCCATCTACGTCAGCATAGGGCCTCCCAAAATATGCCTTGCACAAATTTAATTTAGGTTTCGCCACTGGTTACACTATACCTAATAAGTACATTTTTTTACACAAAGTGGCATATGACCAAAAACATCGGCGATGAAATGAAAATTGTCACAACCGTATACAACGAGAGATAGAGAGGGAATTAGGGTAGTACTCTCTCAAGTAATGGATACAATTCAAAATGTTTGAAAAAAGTTAATCGGATAAATTCTCAGATGCGTGTTTACCTTCATTGTTAAAACAAGACCAATTATAATTCTTACATAAGTTTTAAATTCCAATTTGTGTCGAAAGGAAATTCCAGATTTAAGTCGAAAGTAATCGACTGCCAAAAAGCAGTCGTCTCTGTAATTGACTCTATCAATCTCTATCCAATAGAGTGTTTATTGATTTACGACGTATCATCACGAATTTACATAAATTAACGTGGGTCGTTAATTGATTTACAACAAAATGAATATAATTTACATAGACTCTTAGTGGTAAATGAAAGGTTAGTGCCCAAAGTTGTGTATGATAAAAAGGTCAGTTAACCCACGAACTCTGAGAAAACATTGATTACGAAACTGTTCGGACTGCACTTGAGTGCAGCCACCCACTTATGTCAAAAGCTGCATCTCAGTTCGCGCCAAAGACGACAAACAAGAAACTTTTTATATAATTGTAGAGGTCAATCGGAAAGATAAACGTAATGGTTTTTTACTTTATTATAGGTAGGTACTTTGTAGTACCTTAGGCCAGCAGTGGACTGATATAGGCTAAGAGAAAGAGAGGTAGGTACTTTTATCCTAAAGGACTAAATATAGGGGATAGAGCGTAAGCAAGTATCCATTTCTACCGCGAAGCATGTTTACATAGTATTAAAATAATAATTTCTGTCGCTCCACTTACTCCTTGGGTGACGGTGAATAACAGTTAAATTTTTTTTTAAATATAGGTAATACTTTAAAGGTTACCGTTTATGTTCTCTGTTCAAGAAATACTAGTATGTACCAGGACAAGGAAATAAAAGTTACTTATTTTCGAAGTTCATTTTAAATGTCAAGTTTCATACCATTGCTCTGATTTTTATAAAATACAACGTTCAAGGAACTATTTGTAATATTAATACAGGAAATATGACGTTGAAAATAATGTTTTTGACCAATAGTGCTTATTTATATTTATTATTCTTTCCGTTCTTCCCGTTATTATTCAAATAATAAGAAGAAATTAGTATTATTTCTTACTTCCTCTCCACCATATATGTAGAAGGTTTTTTGAAAATTTACAAATTAGAAGATCGGTTGTATGATTAATTTTTTGAATGCTTTAGAAAATTTATCCATAGTAAGGGTGAGTATTACAAATGTATGCACGTATTCAAGAATACATAGGTATTCTTTCAAAGTTCCAATGTTTCAAAGTTCCTATGTATACGAGGAATATTTAAAACTTTGTTATGACGACACAGTCGTAACAAAGTTCGCAAACAAATCTTTAAACATACGTGAAAACGACACTATGTTTATTTATAAAGTTCATTGGGATTTCAAAGCCAGCAACTCCATAAATAAGAGATAATCCTATAATTATACTTAAATTTGAAACATTTCGTAACCGTAATATCAGGCATGGAATGCAGGAGGTCGACTTTTTTATTTGCCTAATTTAAGTTCAGTTTTAATGAATATTTTTATTTTGGTTTTTAACGTCACAGTGTATTTTTTTTATGACAAAGACTGACAAATTGTCATACGGGCTACGTGGAAGTCGTCACCCATGAAATGAAATAAAAATTGTTTTATTCATTACAAGATATTATGTAACATATCAAAGTCAATAAATTAATAAGTTCATCGGCTTTAGGCGCTCTTTTGGCTATTGTTGATCGGGAGAAAAAAAGTCTCCTTTAAAATTAGTTATAATTACATAACACACTCTACAGCGCAGCTTTAGCCTGATAGTGATCACTTGTAACCGTTGTTACCCTGCGTTGCCAACTTTGGAGGTCTCTTTTAATGCCTTTTTTGAAGAACCCACGTAACACTTCACAGAGAACTTTTCAAAATTTGGACGTCCGTGGCAAGAACGACGAAAAGCGGAATGTTGAAAATTGCCATGTGTCTGTGGGTGAAACTTCTATCTTCCACAGGCGGTGCAATTACAGCGGTGCTGATAGAAAGGTGACGTGGATATCAAATAGTTTGCATGCACTCTCAATAGTAGAGGCGGAAAAAGACACACAAAGTACCGACGTCAGACTAAACCAGGGATTTCGAAGTCTAATGCGACGGCTAATGCGATTTCTTCATTCAATAACGTAGATTCTGGCAATTATATCATAAATCGTTTGTATACGACATCTGTATAAATTGCAGATAAGCGTTTCGCATGTATGTTGCATGACATGACATATGCTAATAAGTTTACAACATTCGCATGAATAATATCAAGAGCGGTTACTTTTAAGTGACGTGTAGTAGTACCGTGATTGCTTCGAATGTCAATTTTAACATTTTTAACATATATCTACTGCAATTATTAATTAATATTGGTGTCTAATTTTTTTAATTCGCTCAATGTCACGCGGTAAGGGGTCACGATTTAAAAATCGAACGAGTTCGTTGTAGTCAGGTTGTATCGGCTATAAATATTATTTGCTCATAACTAAGTGGTTTTATGAAGCTTTAACATTGTTTTTTTTATACGAAGTACGCTATTTTTTAGAAATTCTCAGGAATATATTGATAGTGTTAGTGATAGACAGAAGATAGTGGATACCATTTTTAAATAAAATATCGGTAGAAGTAATAACAGATTCCGTATAACGTCAGATCGATGTCAATCTGAAACTGTGGATAGAATATTAATTTTGGTTGTTAAACGATATCGCATTTCAAGCCCAAAAACATTTCAAGGAGATTTTCTTTATTTCTTAAGCTACTTAAATCAAATTGTGATGAATTGCTCTAATATCTCCGATCTCTAATGAACAATATCCTTCACGGTATTACATGTAAACATAATCACTTTTGAAGAATTTGAAATTAATTTTTCCAATAAAATAGACGAAAATTATTAAAGAGAACATAACACTGAAAGTTATATTATAAGAGTTATAATATCAAAATATTAAAACATAACAATATTGACGTCAAATATTTGTAGAATAGTTAATTATCAATTGATGATCATTTAAGTTAAATGAAGTTTAAATGAAGTCTAACTTACGATTGAGCATTCACAAACCCAATTTGTAAAGCTATTGAATAAATGGCGTCGTGGAATAGATAAACTACGATTGAACATATTCTAAAACCGGCCATAAGACTCATAAATTATTGCAGTTAAGCCTCTCAATATTTCCACTTTAATTAACAAGGTTACCTCACCATATTGACTTACGAATCAGTGTAAGTTGTTAATTGATAACCGGCTAACTTATTCACTGTTTACGTAATTACAGGTTTACATTTCGTGGTTATTTTTTCATTAGTATGTATTTCTGTACATTGTAATCTAGCAAATCGGGACAACCCGGTTCCATTCTAACACGAATGGGATCTCGTACTATCCTAAGGTAATACCTTAGTAGTTACTGTAGGCAATATCACGAGTATGAATTCATACTCGTGACATTGCCTGTATATTTAATCCAAAGCCACAACTTCAATTGATGTTCTCGTTCTGCTGCAAAACGAGTAGGTAGGTATTTTTGACATGAACATCATCATCAACCCATCATAGTCCCACTGCTGGCCACGGGTGTTCTCTCGAATGAGGATTTAGAATTTTAGGCCACAGCCTACCAAGTGCCCACCACCACGCTGGCCAAGTGTGGGTTGGTGGACTTCACATGTCTACCGAGAATTTTTCATTTTTTTTTAATTATCAGGCATTCAGGTTTCGTCACGTTGTTTTCCTTCACCGAAGAGCAAGTGATAATTATTATATAATACTCACATAACATCGAAAAATTAGAGATGCGTGTGGGGATCGAACCTGGATCTACCAGAATGGTAGGCCGAAATTCTAACTAAGCTATCACTGCTCGTGACATTTTTGACATACTTTAAATAAACTCGCAACTCTCGACTTGGTAGAAATATAAATATATTATTCGTAGTAGATGAATGTGAGACAGCACATATAGCGTACAGGCCTGGAACAGAATTATGAGTCACATTCGTACAATTAATATTTCATAATGTAAATCAATTATTCATATGATCAAGATTTGAATTAAAGAATTAGTTATCTGATTAATCAATGTGGATTGGCTGATTAATTGCTTTGTGATAACAATAGTAAAATAGCAGCACGCACCTTTTAGGTAGATACCTACTAGGTAAAGGATGAAACAGAAAAATGTAATTAAGTGCTGCAGATATTTCGAAAACAAATTTCTTGCACTGTTATAATTCGATTTGCAAATACTCTTTATATTATTAAAAGTTTAGGTGCATCGTGCCCTTTTTGGAAATTCATGATTGAGGTAGGGTATGAACAAGGTTAATGAATTAGGGAATTAGGTTAGGTGGTAGGTTGCCACCCGGGGAAGTATCACCGCCGCACCCAATCCTACCGCAACGCAATTTATTGTGTTTTGGAAAGAATGTGTGGTTGCCGAAGTTCACTAAATACGACGCGACCATCTTAGTCCTCAGAAGTAGCAACGCATCTTTTTGCAATCATATGTAGGACTAAAGTACTGCCTGGAGTTGCAAGTGGATGTCCATGGGTTGCAGTGACCACTTAACACTAGATGGCCTGCATGCTCGTTTGCTACTTTTATTGAATAGAATAAAAAAAAAATAATTTTGAAAAATGTAGGCACACCAAAGGTTAGATGAAAAGTCCGTGTACTCTTAGAAATTAGCATTAGTTGACCACCGTTATTTGATTGGACATTTGACAAGTAGATACTCTTTTAAAGAGAATATTTACATAAATATTGGTACATTTCAAACTGAAGCAATAACAAAATTAGATTATCACACAGTCAAAGACCTTTCATTTGTAATATAATTACAACACCTGTGCATAAATTAGAACTTAATTTTCACGCCATTATGTCCCACCATGTGGTCATATGGGCTTGGTCTAATGACTGGGCCTGAGCCCTTATACAAGTAGGTTGTTAGAAACGATTGGCGAACTCGATTGCGTTCAATATACCCACTCATAGCACCTATGAGTGATATGAATAAAATGTATATAAATAACAAATTAAATGTTAGTCTGTTGTTATAAATATTAGATCAGTAAATATCAGCATCAACTGATGGTCCTAGCGATTTGCCCTAGCACGCATCTCTAATTTATGTATGTATGTACCTAAATATATTATAACGTTTCGTTTAACAAAAATGTAAACTCTCATAATTTAAACTTGTGTTTATCAGGGAATTGAAACTAGTGGGTCCTAGGTTGTTGAACTAGGTAGGACAATGAGTTAATGATTTGAAACTGCAGAATAACTG
The DNA here is from genome assembly GCA_018249895.1 of Tiana niger. Classification (NCBI taxonomy): domain Eukaryota; kingdom Metazoa; phylum Arthropoda; class Insecta; order Lepidoptera; family Hesperiidae; genus Tiana; species Tiana niger. Next base: position 20,874 of record DWNH01000063.1, read on the forward strand.
GATGCAATTGTACCTAATTCGCTTTCGAAGTCTGAAAATGATCATTGAAAAATATCTTGAAGATTTTTTATAATAAAGTAGTTAGGAAGAAACTCGCAGGCCACATTTGATTCACATCCTGTCGTACTTCAGGTCTTATATCTTAATTTTCATTTAGATTGCTGTTTTTGCTAAACCAATTTAATTTAGATTGTTATCAATGATAGTTTGGCCGGCAGTGTGAATTCTGGCAACAAAGGTTCTACTTAAAAACGACGTTTAAAACATAATTATGTGATATAACTGCTTTAGTCAATCTATAGTTCGTAAGACAACTTCTATAGTTCCAGACATAGACTAAAATATATCAGTCATATATCTTATTTCGAAATATATCTACTGGTCTTTCCAGCCATTCAGTGATCAGTTTTCCAATGCCAATTAGTACCTTGTCACATTTGCCAGTAAAATGAATAAGCTTGAAATGAAGCTGTTTTATTCGTTTTGAGGTATTTACATATCTACACTTAATGAAACTCCTCTCATTCTCGTGTGTTTTATGTTTTCTTGTATGACCTCTTTACTGCGCCTTAAGATCGGAGAACAGATAATGCCAAATAACCATAGACAATTGAAGGGGGAGGAGCGTATGCAAAGACCTCAATGAATACATATGCGTACACGCAGGTAATTATCATAAGTTATGACCAGGAATACAATATAACAGAGGATATGGTTAGGTCAGGTTATTATAACATTTGTTAAGCGATTGAGGTCATCAGTGGATGTACATATCTAACTTTTAAAGTAATTTGAATCCTAAATTTTTCAAGCCTGCACGCTCGTTTGCTACTTTTATTCAATAAAAAAATGACTTAACTTAAGGTCTGAGGTGCGGCCAAATTTCTTGTCTAAACTTTTTTTGTAAACGTAGAATTAAAGGGTTTGGAACGTATAGCTTAATTTATTTAATCATAATATTTACAATAATTTACTATTGGTGCGAGACAACGCGAGAAATAGTGGAGACAATAATATGATTAACGTACGTTATTCGACCTGCTCAAAATATATCGTGGCTTTGATGTCCGTTCCATCCATAGCTGCCACCTGGAACAAAAAAGTGTGTGTGTACTTATGTACACGCGTTAGAAGTTACCTATACGTCTTTGGCGTAACAAGATAAAAATCTTTTTAAAATTTTTATCTTTCGCCTTATTCTACGTTTGTAGAAAAAATGACACTAACAATAGAAAAAAGGTATTTAATACATTGAAAGTTTTATTATAACGCATTATCTAGTTAAATAACTAAAA
>DWNH01000064.1:0-22113 GCA_018249895.1 Tiana niger
TCTGCCCCGCCGGGAATCGAACCCAGGACCCTTCGAATGGTGGAGCGGCATGGTAACCACTACACCACACGGGTCGTATATAATATGATTATTTCTTAATTATCGTTTCTGTTGCTGACTCATACATTGCACTGTTCAGAGACTTTTTTAGGATCATCTTTACAGAACAATATGTCATCGGCAACCAAAAATGCCTCTGAAAGAGACCCCCCCCATGTCTCTTGCCACAAATTCAGATGCAAAGGTAGGCGACATACGCATTAACTTGGGCAGTTTCTCCAAGGCCTGAGATACTATGATTGAGTTTCTGACAGACCCTCAGGCATCTGACATCCCTTAAACATTAGATGACGATTTCATGAGCCTTCTAAATTCATTTTATAAAGACAAAATCAACTCAAAATTATTTGTACTCTAAATGATTTTGTAGATTGTCTTTTTAAGTTGCTACATAGGTACTATAAGCTTTTTAATTTAATTATGCGTTATTTCCAGATATCATTTCGGTCGGACGTGTGGTCACTAGGTTGCATCCTATACAGCATGGTGTATGGGCGTACTCCATTTGGCCACATCCCGAACCTCGCCAAACTTGCGGCCATATTGGACCCTAACTACAAAATTGACTATCCTCCAGTAGACCGTAAGTAAAATGTATGAGTGCATTTAGTTTATGTCCTTGGTACAGTTGTAAGAACTATCACGTGCCTGAACCATGCGTGTTTACACTATCTTCATAGCATCCAGCTAAGTTTACTAAGGCAATAAAGCAACGACCTGATGTGTAGTGTGAGAGTGTGGCAATATTCAAGTTTACATAATTTTACAAAATTTTAACTGTATTTAATATTTTGCTATGATATCTTACTGGATACCCCTACATTACGATTCCTTGTGTTGTGGTTATTTAAGCATAAGCAAAGAGAAATAACACTAAATACCCAACCACAGAACAGAAGTCTAAATGTATTGTATAAAGTTCTCACTTTATGGAATTATGTTATTTTATGTCGATATTTTTTTATTGTAATCAAAATGTTATTATGTTAGCAGTCTGGGTTTAATCACAGTTACATATGTATGTTTGAGTTCTCCATAGTCCAGAAAGTTACCAAAAGCATATGAAGTCTATACCAGTGATTATGGGAAAAAAAAATCTATCTCCTTTTTACATCTCATCTTTCTCACATCCTCGTGTTCAACAATCAGCTTTTTAAAAATATTATTCAATATTGTTGTAGATCTACCGCCATCGCTGATCAACGCTCTGAAGTGGTGCCTGACGTACAACGCGCGCGCGCGGCCGTCCGTGCGGCAGCTGCTCGCCATCCAGCACCTGCCGCGCGGGCCGCTGCCGCCGCCGCTGCTGGCGCGGCTCGCGCCGCACTGCTCGCCCGACGAGTACAAGCTGCTGCAGCGCGCACAAGTCTAGACCTGAACCTACATTTATGGAAGTATCGTAGCCACGCTACTTTACTATTATAATCGGCTATCATTTGAGCGCCAGTACGACGGGAATACTGTGTGAAATGCAAAGAAAATTTGCCAGATTTCGGAAACCTGGAATTAAAGCCTGTACTGTATTTTCCTGTGGTGAAGATGATCATTTAAACATGCGGCGACACTTTCGTAAATGTAATTATGGCTACGCTAAGCAAGTCTAGTAGCGAACCTACTATTGAAAAGGCTATAATTATGGAGTCCTTTTGAGCTAAGGTCTGCCGCCCGGAGCGTATCTCTCATTAGTGAAAGTTTGTTTCGAAGAGACTTGTAAAAATAAAATCTGCTAGCAAGGATCTAGCAAAATGCAGTGATTATAATAATTGAAATTCCTTCCAGCCCTAATAAAAATTATATGTTATAGCTCTTTTATGTCATATATAGCAGCCATTAGAAGTGCTCCACAAAGGTTTGATTGTGGGACTGTCTCAATATAAATTTTACCCATAGATTACTTGGCGACTTCTACGAACTTAACTTACAATATAGCAAATATAAAAACTTGACAATATTTTTCCATTAATGAATTATAAAATATAGCATTTATTGCGTCAAATTTTAAAAGCTCGATTGCTTAATTGTATAATACTTAATGACAAATTATTATGTTGTAAATACGAAGTGTGATTTATGCAAGAGATAAATGATATTTAAAAATAAGTGTATTTTATTTTAATTATAGTTTATCCATAAGAAAATGAAAAATATTTTAAATTATCTTACCAATAAATAAAGTTGGAGTGTCTGTGTTGTGATGTGTGATACTTGAACATAATCAATAGCTTTTAGAATGTTTATGTATTGGTTTTGTATAGGCTCTGAAATGAATGAACAGATATTGATAAAAAATCTCATTCTTGAATTTACGGTTTATTTGATTTTAATATCTCCCGAAGGTTTTAGGTATAGCCTTTAGCCTGCGTACTCTGGACCACGGAGAGTATACATATTTACTTTTTAAATCCTTCAGTCTTTATGAATCTCAAGCAAGCGAAATCGCGAGCATATTTGTGATATGCCTTAGACAAATGAACCTTATTCCTTGTGCTAGCCTTAGCGCGGGCAGACAAACGTAATGTAAATGTGTAATTATTTTCTATGTAATAAATACTCAAATCTGGAATAAATGTTTATTAAATTTAAAATAATCTGAATACAAAAAATAAATAGAATATTAGCAAAGCGATTATTGTGAATAAATAATAGTCATATCTTAGCTTACATAAATAAGTATAATCCTAGCAAGCACAACTATTGGAAAGAAATGCAATATTCTTGAAAATTCTCATAAAACCTTTCAAAAGTGTTATATATTAATCTTACGGGAGCTTCGTATTCCTCTGCTAGATCAGAGAAAAGGAATCATACCCTTTGCACTGTACTTGTTTACACAATCGTAAACACTACACAAGTAGACATACAGTTGAAAATGCGGTGTTCGGACTGCACGACGCTTTCTTATGGAAAGGCTTCGGCGCTCTACCCAACTAACCAGCATGAAGCTAACAATCAAAACACTTCCATCTACAAATTAAATATTGAAGGTGCTGCTAATTTAACAAACATTCAGTCTGAAGATTTGGAATAGCACAGAAGTTAGACTCTTGAGTGTAAGCTAAGAATGCGCGCTCGCTGCGCGCGGATTGCTCCGCGCAGTACGTTCGCCAGACGATACTTTGTTTATAAGAGGTGTTTTCTATAAAATCAAAGAACAAGATGTTTCTTCGTCAGTTTAATAAATATAGAATAATAGGCAGTACTGCGCGGGCGGTGGGCGAAGGGCGTTAGTTCTGGAAGAGCGTGCGTGTGAAGTCGATGTAATCGAGCGCGTTGGGGATGGACCGCTCCGTCTTCGGCTCCACGTAGGGCTTCATGCGCGCCACGCAGTAGTCCGCCATCTCTTTGGTGAGATTCTGTAAACATCACATTTCTCTTAATAAAATGGGTATAAAAGTGTTGGATACTAGTGACTAGAAATTTATTAGAAGTAGACAAAATGACACTTCAGTATAATACACAGTATTATACTGAATATATAACCTTACAATATAAATTTAATAAAAGTTAAAACAGCGTTCTCACACCATTAACATTAAACGAGTATAAGACTTCTCATCATAGACCCACTGCTGGGCACTTACCGCAGTGCCACAATAATGCATAAAACATTAGAAAAAGCATGAGTACTGACTGCGTAAAGCTCATCCTTGGTGACGTAGGCGCGGTCCTGGTGCGCGGTGATGGCGCGGAAGGCGTTCTCGATCTCCTCGGACGAGTGCACATTCTCTGTCTCCTTGCTGATCATGAACGCCATGTACTCCTGCAGAGACACCTGCCCGTCGCGGTTAGGATCCACCACATCTGCGAAGTCAATTCATTCAATTTTCAATAAATAGCATAGTAACGAGACATATAATTTATTTTTGTTATCAATTAGTGCCTAAAAGAGAGAAATTCCTGACCCTTCTCTATTATTAAAAATTTTTAATTCTCTTAGCAAAAAGTTGAAAATTAATTATTTTTTAGAAATCATTAATTAAAGTGCCACTCACTGAGTATAGCCTCGAACTCCGGATCGGGCTGTCCCTCCTCCACCATGGGCAGGTCGTAGCCGAGCGCGCGCAGGCACGACTTGAACTCGTGGTGGTTGAGGCGCCCCGAACGGTCCTTGTCGAAGTGCTTGAACATCATCGAGAACTCCTTCAGTGCGTCCTCGCTCACGCCTGTTACAATATAAACAGTTAATTAAATTATTCTTAAGCCCTAAAAAATATCGAAAGATAATAATGTACATAATGTAACTCTGTTTAATTTTTTTGTAATATTGTAACGTTGATACAACACTTCAGAACACAGACTAAGTTTAGTACTAACTGTTATAACAAGTACATTACTGACCAGAGTGGTTCCTGGCCTGGATCTGCTGCTCAAGGTTATGCTGCATACGCATGGAGAGCTGATCCAGCTGGTCCCACTGCTGCGCCAGGCCCACGGTGCTGTGCTCCGTGTACCTGTTATCTAAGATAAGATGCTCCTCCAACGCCGCTCCTGACAAACAAAAATTATAGTTTCAATATGCATGATTAAGAAAAATTTATGAATAAAAATAGAAATGCCAAATTTACGAATAAAAATGAAACATAATAAATTGCTTCACAGTAGCACCAGGTATGTGGGTGGTACTTCCCCGGTCGGCTTAGCCTACCACCTGTCAAAAGTTATGTATTAGCCGGTAGGTAACTTAAACGCAGGGGTAAACTAACAGGCAAAAGGGGCGGCATGCAAAAAAAATTTTTGTGTATATTTATCAGTTACTTGGTAATCATAGCACAAGCTCTGCCTAATTCAGGATCATATAACCGTGTGTGACTTGTGAAAAGATATTTAGATATATTTATATTTCTTTGAACTAAATAAACATACACACTTGTACAAATTGAATAAAAAGCTTCTAAAATGACATCAACTCCTAAGACTAGGGACCCCATTTAGTGTGTGTGTGCGCGCACGTGCGTGTGTTGTGCGTACCGAGTTCCTCTAGGCGGCGCAGGTCGGCGCGGCGTGCGCGCACCTCGCCCGCGCGCTGCCGCAGAGCCGCCAGCTGCTGCTCCAGAGACCCCGTGCCCTCCATCATCGACGTGCTATACATTCACAATTTACATGTTAAACTTTTTTAATGATTTTGTCATCAATACTCATGAACTCATGAGAGACCAAGATACACCCATAAGCCACAGCAAACAAAGGACATGATGCAATTAGAACTGCGAGCTTGGTCTGGGTGCTAAGGGCCAAAGTTCAATTAAATTGTTTTAGACTTTTTCGTATTTTGTGTTATATTAACGTCGATATTTACAAACTATGAAGGTTATATAGAGTATAGAGTTTCGTGGAAAAATTATAGAAGGTTTAAGTATAAGATCTACTACTATCAAGACTTTGTGGTCCGTAATGATCTATTGTTATTTACATTTCACAACAAGGTACAATCTGTAAAGTATATTCAGCATTTAAATGCATTCTATGTACGTTCATATTTATATATTATTTTTATACATAAAAGGTATAATATTATACAATACACAAAGCTGGGCACAAAACCGTTGAGATATAAAATGCAATTATAATGATCCTTTAACGATGGACGGTAACATCCGTTAAATCTTCTGAAATGTAACGCTTTAACTTTTGACGATATTAACTTTTTTAGTAACGGATTAGCGATTAACAAAGTTAACTTTTTGAATAATGATACCCAGCTACGACAATATAACACTGAACAAAAATACATATTTCTCATACATAACCATTTTTTAACTAAAAATACAAGTTAAGTGTAAGTGACATTAGTAATATTAAAACTAAACAACAATTCAAAACACTCAGATTAAAAAGTAGTAAATATACAACGACACCACCGACAGATACGTGAAGCCAATCAGGTTTGCGGCGACATCCACGTACGTACTGCCTTCATGGGCAAGGCTTGGCAAGAAAGTTTATAAAACTTACATCAGGATATTTATATGCTTGACCATATCTCAGTAAGCCCTAGATAGGTTAAGCTTAAGCTATTAAAACTGGCTCAGAAAGTCACGAGAGAAATGATCACAAGGCGATTATAGAAAATTATGATTTAAAGAACGCGTAGAGAACTTGGTACACAAATATCTCATTTTCTTCATAACAACTCCAGAGTTCTTGGAACTGAACTCATTCCTGTTTTACATTTATGTTTTGATAGGAATAATTGTGAGATAATCTTAATCGTGGCTTCTATTAACGTAGTCGTGACATTTCTAATAACTTTTCAAACGACAAAACCATTATTGCCAAGCCCGCGAAGCGGTCGTTCACTGTTTAGTGGGATCACTACACGCGGCAATCGAATACTTTACCCGTCCCAGCCTAGCAGCCGGTACCTGCGCATCAACGTCATACACTTTTACCAACTTGAATTTTGCAACTAAATCATAACAAATATATAAAAAACATACATAATATATATTATACTGTCTACTGTCTGTATATAAGATTATACTGTCTATCCTATCAATATTTGCCAGCATTTCTGCTGACTTCCAAATAATAAGTTAACTTAATATTTATCAGTGAAAATTCGTTAATTAATGAGACTATAATTATACTATGTCGTCGTATACGATAGTCGGTACATACCGCGTCTCGGTGAGCCACTGGTGGAAGGCGTTGGCGTGCTTGGCGAATTCCTTGCGTAGTTTGTCGTTTTCTTCCTGTCGCTGCGCCTCCTTAGTAAGCTCCACGTCACGCTCCGCTGTACATTGACACAAACATTGGTCATCACTGATACTACTTATGAAAGACGGATGAATAATATTTATATAAACAATACTACAATGAACCTATATATTCGAATACAATTTCAGTCATTTAAAAATGATATCTAAAAAACTTAGTTTACAATGACATTGTGTCATCTCTATAACAATATAGAATTGTATTCTGTAAGCATGGTGCGTCCGACCCACTGGTACACTTACCGATAATCTTGCGCAGATTGCGCCAGGTCTCCTCGAGAGCCTCCATGGTGAACCAGGTGTAGGGGTTGGCGCCCACGTTGAACGACTTGATCTGCTCGTCCAGCGCCGCCAGCGCCTCGAAGTCGCTTTGAGCTGATGATAGCGATGCCTACAATATACCCAATGATTTCAAGTTTAAACTTGTCAAGTTAACAATGTGTAACATTTATAGACATATAATCCTTGTCTTTAATTCTTGAAGACATCCTTAGCCTTTACCCACAATGGAGTTCAATTTCCAATTGTATTTAACACACGCGTTGAGACAGATACTAAGATAATTTATAGATTATAAGCGAATTAATGCATTATATTATATTTATGCACTTGTACTAACTATTAACACAACGGTCAGTCATGAAATTAAAAGTCCTATACCGACCCATATTTTTGGTACACTTCTAGTTTCGTAAATACAGATAGTTATACAGACACAATAATACCTGAAACTGTGCATGCGCATCGCGGAGTGCTCTGATTTCCTCGATGGAGTTGCAGCGCACCGGGTCGGTGAGGTCCTCCTCGGCGTTCTCGAACCACGAGTTGAATGCAGACGCCTGGAATAAATTGTAGTGGTTAGTAAAAAAATTTCAATATTTTTTATTATTATTGGACCTTATCGATTTTGTAATTATTTCGCAAGATATGAAGTTTCATACGTAACCAATTAAAAGGTACTATTAAAAGTTAAGTCCTGATGGATGACATTAGGATACAAGCTATGACATACATTGTAGTATGACAATATCATGATATGCCATGATTGTTTGACATAAATTGGAAATTTAATAGACTGGAAAATGAATAGTCTTCATTGTATACATTTATTTCATTTTCACAATGTTTGAACAGCATTCAGTCTTTTATACGAATGATGTGTAGTGTACCTTCTTGGCGAAGGTGAGGTAGAGCTCCTCGATCTGGCGGAACTGGTCCTGCAGCTGCAGCAGGCGCTGCTTACGCGCGGCGGACGCGGCCAGCAGGCGCTGCCAGCGCGCCAGCACGTCCTCGTGCCGCTTGGCGATGGCGCTCGCCTGCTCGTGCCCCGCGCCCACCAACTGCTCGCGCAGCGCCGTGATGTTCTGGATGCCCTCGTGCTCGAACGCGGCCAGACCTGTGTAGCATCACACCGCACGGGCTTACACATTGTGCTGAATATGCAATAATAGTAATATCATTGCTTTTGACTGGCCTTTTAGTCTAGTTGTTAGCAAACCTCACTACTAAACGGGAGGTCGTGGATTCAATCCCCACCCAACAAATGTTTCGTGTGATGAGCAAGAATATTTATTCTGTGTCTGGGTGTATTGTTATCTATATAATAGTACGTATTTAAAAAAAATGTGCGTATGTTTAAAAATGTTTCGTCAGTTGTCAGGGTACCATAACACAGGCTATTAGGCTGCCTAATTTGGGATGAGATGGCTGTGTGTGAGTTTATTGTTTCATTGCTACAGCACTGCTGGTTCTTTAAAAATGAAACAATTCTACCAAGTTAACTAAGTACTCTCTTGGGAGCAATTGAATAATAAATCTTAACCTTAAATTCTTGATACTTAATAAACCTAATTTATACTTAAAAAACAGATCGCTCGTTCAAATATTGAGCTACTATTTAGATATATCGTTTTATTAATTTATTGTCTTTTATATAATTTTGCATTTCTATGTAAAATAAAGGGAATAAATGCTCCAGTTATATTTACAACATTTTCATTGAACTTACCAGCGTCAAAAGTATCTTGCTTGGTGAGCAGTGTCTGCACTGTGGAAAGGTCGCGACCGAACTCGTCGGAGCGCACGTGGGTCTCCTTGTCAGCGATCCAAGATTCTACTACGTCAGCCTTCCACAGCAGTTGAAGGTATGCTGAATTGTCCACCAGCGCCGCCTTGCGACGTGCCGCCAATCCGGTTAGTTTCTCCAATTTCGACTGACAAATGAAATAGACAATATAATAAAAGATCATACTAAACACGGGTCGATACTGCATATAATACAGTATAAGTATAGTGGAAGCACTGATTGTGAATAATAGTATATGGGGGAGGAGTAAGGCGTACCTGCAGCGCGTGCAGGCGGTGCGCGAGCGCGTCGGCGTGCAGGTTCCCGTCGGCCAGCAGGCGCTCGCCGTCGGCGGCCAGGTCGCGCACGCGCTCGCCGCGCGCCGCCAGCTCAGCCTCTAACGCCTCGTGCTTCTTGAGCAGCCCCTGCACGGCCGCCATGCTGTCGCCCACCTCGCCCACCACCACCAGCTGCTGCTTCTCGCTACAACACACATAATACTTACTAAAACGTCACTTCTCCACAACATCATACATACTTTAAGTTAAATTAATAGAACAAAAATTAACTAAAATTAACAAGTAATTATTCATTTACTTGTAAAATATTCATGCAACAATTACTCATCTATAGTAATTGTTTATTCTACAGCAATACATATAAGAATTTAAAAACTATTTAAACAGGATATGCTAACTATACCTTATCCAGGCCTCCTCCTCATCAACCTTGGCAAGGAACTGCTGGTATGCGAGTGACTGCTGCAGCTTGGCGCCGCGCTCGTCAGCCAAAGCCTGCAGTTCTGACCAAGCCAGGCCTAAGGCCTTCAACCTCTGTTCGATCTCTGGGACGCCCAGATTTGATACATCCATTAACTTCTCGCCGGCTTCTTGTACAGCTTGGATGGCGGGCTCGTGGCTCGCGAGCTCAGCTTCGAGACGCTTGTGTTTCTTAAGCAGGTTTTGGACTCCGGTTAGATCGCGACCGTAGTCATCGGACGCCACTAGAAGTTTCTTCTCCCTGTTTAAATTGAATTATGTATAAGTCAAATTTACACTTACAAAACACTAATCACAGAAACAAGAAAAGAACAAGTAACACTTGCAACTTAACACCTTGCAGTGACTGAGGTATATACACTTTTAAATATTGATATGTTTCATCCAAAAAAAAATTTTTTGAAACTCTTTGATACAGCATAATTGAGTGGGCCCCAAGTATACTACGCATGCATTTGTACTATTTTGCAAAGGCAAGAAAACAGTTGAACTAAATATTAATATTATGTATATGTTTGTACAAACATACTTGATCCAGGACTCCTCATCGGCGATGTCGCGGAAGAACTGGTGCAGCGTGTTGGCTTCGTGCAGACGCGCGCGGCGGTGGGCGGCGAGCGAGCGCACGCGCTCAAAGCGCTCGTTGATGGCGGCGCGCCGCGACCCGATGCCCGCGCTGTCGAACTGACCCGACGACACCAGCGCGTCCGCCTGCGCGTTCATGTCTGCCGCGAACGAACAGCTTTCATTGATATTTCATCATCATAATTCTAAGCATTTCTTTTCTCAATTATGTTATAAAAACTTAGTGTACTAAGTACTTAGTGTCTACTTTCGGTACTTGACATGACATGAAAAGAACGTATCTACGTCAAGAATCACTCGTGTAATTGGTCACCAGCGGCGATTACTGTTATATCGTTTGAGATCAACATTATATATATACATATGTATATCCCTCATGCAGTATCAATTTTAATTATTTAATCATCACACTAATATATAACAAAGATTATTTCCAATATAACTATAATAATTATAACTTGAAAAAACGCACAACCTCGCGACTTGTGCGTGACAGAGTTGTATGAGAGAATACTAGTGATTTATCAAAAAATGTCACAGTAAAAAATATAATGACATACCACTGATTCTATCCTCGTGAGCTTGAATATCAGCTTCGACGAGTTGGTGCTTCTTCATTAAGTTTTGAACTGACGCCAGATCCTTGCCAGAATCTTCGGAAGTCAGCAAACTTTCAACCTGAAAAAAAATGAATTCATTATAACCTTTTTATTACATTACATTATTATATAAAATATTTCAGAATTCGTTCTTTATGAAACTCTCAAGGGCTATACGAATGATGGTTACCTCGCCGAGCCAAAAGTCGAGGTCTTTGACGGCAGCGATGTAGGTACGCTGTTTGTTGGCTTCCTTTAGCTTGAGAGACTTCTCTGTTGTCTTCTGCGTCAGGAACTCCCATTGGTCCGCGATCGATGCCAAACGTGCCTGTATTCGAATAATGAAAGTATATTAGATTTTAATAGATATACTTTAAAAAAAAGAGTGGCTTAGGTTGATGGTGTAAGTTATATAAAAGTATGCTAAACTACTATGAATAAGAGGTTACGGGAATTTATTAATATTCACTGATAATATTAATTCCAAATACAATTGAAAGTACTATATGAGATAGCGGAATTTCCAAGTCTCCTGTACAAGGACGTTTAAAACTACAAAATTAACTTAACTACATTACACATCCATGTTTGGATTACAGATATTCATACATAATTATACTGCATACTGAGTACTGAGTTTATAGCTCCTCTAGAATCGAAGCACATTATTGACAGATAGACAAATACGAATGATACCATTTTTTTCTAATCGGAAAGACGTACAGAACCTTCAGAATACGTTGCGAAAGATGTACACACTTATTTGAACTATAACTATATAACTTTCTGGCACATGGGACACGGTTTGGCTATACATTAGCCGCGGCGGTGATGGTTGTTGTGTGGTGGTACCTGCACGGCGTCCTCGCTGCCGCTGCACTGCGCGCGCTGCACGAGGTTGCCGCCCATGGCCAGCACGGACTGGATGCGCTCGGCGTTGGCCGCCAGCTCCGCCTCGAATGCCTGGTGCTTCTGGTGCTTCGACTGGATGTTCGCCGGGTCCTGCCCAAAATAATTCACTATTATAAAAAACTATTATTAACGCCCTAAGTTAAACTATTATTAAACATATAATTATAACTACATGAGACCAACAAGTTTTCTTAAGGCAGTTTATTGACTAAGTAGTTTTACCTATAAAATATTGTTATTTAAAAATACGGACTAATATTCAATTATACGATATAATACAATGGAATACGACATATTACTTTTTTAAGAATAAAGAAGCTTAGAAGATAGCAAATCAATGAATGATTTGTCAACATCAATTCAATTTTTTCTTTATTTACTCAGTGAAAAATTGCTTAAAAGAAATACAATATAAGCATAATATGTACCTTGTAGCTCTCCTCGGTAGCCAGCTGCAGTTTCTCTGCGATCCAGTTTTCCATTTCGTCGGCGTCACGCGAGAATTGCTGAAGCGTCTGTTCGTCGCCGAGTCTGAGCGGACACAAAAAATAATTCACGTGTTAGTACATCTGTTTTAATTGATACCTTGATTGATTCAATCTTACAATATCAGTGAGGAAAAAAAGAAATGTTATTAGAGGTGGCTTAATTGCTTCATAAATATTCAATTAAAAAGTTATTAGCCAATTAGTAATATAATAACTTTTATTTATAAAGATAATGTATAAGAGTTAAAACTAAAAGCTGATAATACTTTACTTCAGAAGTCAAAGTAAACTTGATAAATTGATTAAGATATTTACCATTTATTTTACTAAATTCTTAATTTGATATATCAAATGGTATTAAAATGGGCCAAATAAGGTAAATTTTAAGAAATGTTTTTTAATCTTCACATTCTCAAGAAACAGAATAATGTGGACTTTATTGGAATCTAATGCTGTATTTCCGTTTGAAGTACACTGTGAACTTAATGTACATTAGGTGATTTTCAATGCATAGTTAACTATTTAAACTAGTTAAATAATATCGGCTGCGATACTGGTCACATAAACTGCAGAGGCGTACCTGGAGCGCTTCTCGATGAGCGCCTCCTTGAGGTGGCGCCAGCGGTCGAGCACCTGCTTGCGCTTGTGGTCGATGGGCGTGGCCGCGTAGTGGTCCGACGCGATCAGCTGATCCGCCAGCGTCTGCAGCTGAGCGATCTTCTCCTCCTGTACACGTTGATACAAAAACATTACATGTTGCTTCCATTACGGCTATTTGTATTTATTTATTCGGACCGAAACTAATTGGAGTCATGTAAAAGAAAAACGATCATTTTATTTTTAAAGTGACTTTTTGTTGGCGATCAATAAATGTCCTTTCTCAACCATATTAAATTTTAGGATACTGTGTCGTGGGTACCATAGACAAAAACAAAGACAATTACATTAACACCCATACCGAGAATATAAATCTAAATTTATTATTAAACTTGTGCCGCAGATTAAAAAAAAGCATTCCGCTAATTTAATTTTAATTTATACTGTAGTACCGTTATGATTTTTAGAATTTTAATTTAAATGTAGTAATAAACATACGTGCGCGTTGATGGCCTTGTCGAAGTCCTCGTGCTTCTTGATGAGCTGCTCGACGTTGTCGGGCGCGGCCTGGTCGGCGGCGTCAGGCGCGTCGGCGGGCGCAAGGAATGCCTCGCGCGCCGCCATCCAGCCCTCCGCCTGCTCGCAGTCACGGTAGAACAGCTGCAGCTCCAGGTTCTGGTCCAGCTTCATGCGCCTCGCCACCCACGCTCTGCAATACACGATCAACTTACAATACGCCTACTACCACCACAGGAGCATTCGTATACTGGCAACCCTTGATAAAAATACAAGAATCATTTCTTCATAAGCGAAAACTGATTGACTAGAGAAAAATCGAGGGTAAAAGAGATAAAGGCATAATACTAGTAGTTTCTATGTAGTTGAGCCGTATGGTATATAGCCTTATTATAATAGAAGATAGGATAATGGAGGGTGGGGAATGGATAGAGGATTGAGGACAATCTGTTACCTCTCAAGCTCCTGCCTGGCATCGGCCATGGCGCTGAGCTTCTCCTGTATGTCGAGGCTGGCGTAGTGGCCGCCCTGCAACAGCTGCTGCCCGAACAGCTCCAGCGCCTGGAACGTGCCCGCACGCGCGTCCATCTCCGTACGGTGTTCCTACACGACACGTTCATGTGTTAAATATTTTTGTACAATAAAACTAAAAAATGAGCAAATTGTGCTATTTAGAAAAATACTTTTGCTAAACGAAAAGATACCAATGAGTTGGTACAACTTTACATGACCCTCATGTCCATAGTTCTTATGGTGTACCCATACTAGTACAAGAAACCTATAACATGCCTGGCTAATATCTTAGCATGTCTATGAGATTTAAAATTTAGTCGTTACAATATTTTATATCCTAAATATCACTCTCGTTTGCTGCATTATAATGCTAGATCAAACAAATATAATAAACTTAAACTGTCTTAAACATTCTCTATTTTTGTTAAAATTTCAAGTACTAATTCTAAGTAAAGAACTAATTTTAAAATATTGTTAGAAAAACACACAAGAGTTGAAAATTACTGCAAAAGTGAAATTGAAAGAAATATTTTGCCCAAAAATATACGCAAAATAAAAAACCCGAAACAAATAAGTTGTCAATTTAAAGAAACATTTGATCACACATCAGAAAATTATTCTGCTGAATTTGACTGTCATTTTATAAGCTCACTTTACAAGTCACTATAAATTGATGCACAATGTATATAAATAAAACCATCCATTATCCAGGTTTCAAAAAGTATACACAATCAAATGCAACGGAACTTACAACAGTTTTAAAGTATTAATAAAATAAATTTAAAACAACAATCTTAGAAGAAAAACCCGATTTGAAAAATAAAAAAATTTTGTTTATGAATTAATATAAATAGTTAATTGTTACACAGACAAAAGAGCTGCACTGTCTCATTCTCAAATGTTATTTTATATTACGTACTGTACGTTGACAAAACTAACATTTTCCAGGAACAATCTACACTGTATTTGCAGTTAATTATTTTATTTTCAAATATACCATATTAACTAACGACGACATCGAGTGTAGCGAACACTACAGTGGAAATATTAAGTTGTTACAGTAATAGAGGTTACGTGTTTAAAAAATTAAAATCATTAGGCCACGCCAAGATAACCAAACGCGACTGACAGTATGGTTACTTACTCTTATGGTTTCCATAAAATAAGTTTTTGCCCACCAGTGTTACTTAAAAAATTGGCAAGTATTGCCTGTAACATGTGCGTCTACAATCCATCAAATATAAATTATATATAACTGGCTTAGGCCTGCGGCTTCACCCGCCTGGGTTTCGATCTAGCCATGGGAATACCGAAGTGAACAGTATTCTATGTATTAATCAAGGCTATTTGTGTACCCAAATTTCATACAAATCAGACCAGCCGTTTCGAGTGACTGAATAACAAGCATCTAAAAATCTTTTATAGCAAACTTCACATTTATAATATTCGTATGATATAAAAAAATGATAGTACGTATCTTATTTCAGTCAGTAGTCATAATTGTTTCTGCTGTACCGACTTGTACATTAGAGAAAGGGTTCACATTTAAAATAATTCTACTGGAGTTTTAGAAAATATTGTCAATCGAGTTGGATTGTCTCGGCGGCATAGTAGTGGTAGTGCGAGCACACATGCGTGCATCTGACCTGCGGCATAATGCCGTACCGCGCGTCTATCTCCAGCCGCTGGCTCTAGAAATACACGCCGCGTTACTTTACGATATAAGAATAACATAAGAAGCATAATAAACAACCGCTATCAGCTTAAAGTATCGAGGGCGAAACAAATGTTTTCTCGTATATATACTATCTGGATCTTGTATGAGATTTTTTATAGTTACTAATAATCACGGGATTTTGTCCCTTGATTTACGAATTTTAAATGTAAGTGGAAAATACTAAGCAACAAACTTTTATCATTTAATCAAAGTAGTTAATGTTATATTTACAAAAAATATACAGAATTTATATACAAATTAAAGAAATTATAGGATTTATATACATAATGTTTATACGATATAGTTTTTTACACAAATAAAATCATTAAATCAAAGTTTATTATTGTTATTTATTGTTACCTGGTGTCTCTCCAGAAGGGCCTCAGCGCCAGTTACGTCGTTGGCGAGCTCCTCGGACGACACTAGCGCCATCATGGAGTTTATCCATGCCATCAAGTCGCGGTAATCCGACAAAAATCTGAACAAGATATTATGAAGCTTTAAAATATATAAAATTTATTATTAAATTTGCGAAATTAGACCTAGAAATAAAGCCCTAAAAAGACAGCGTTCCCGCAAAATAATAAGCTCCGAACCGATGACCTACAAAGAACAGCGAGAATTTGCCTTATCGAAAGATGCAGAACCGATCCAAGTTGCGGCATTAAGTATGTAAGATAATATTTTGCTAAGTTATGCGTAGGTCCTCCCACTAATGCGTACAGGACCTAGAAAGTGATAAAGCTGTTAGAGTGCGTGTACGCACCTCTGCAGGTCGTAGGAGTCGAGCAGCTTCTCCTTGCGCGCGTTGGCTCGGGCCTGCAGCTGCTGCCACGCTTCGTTGATCTCGCGCTGCTTGCTGTAGGTGGCGTCGGCCGAGTCACCGTGCGTCGACATCAGCCGGTTGGCCGTGTCGTCCAGCTGCCGGATCTTGTCGCCCAGTGCGGCCAGGTCGCGCTCCAGACCCTCGTGTTTACCTGAGTCAAAATGAATCTTAGTTAACTAAAGTTACCATAACTTTAGTTGCAGCGTCATATCACAATACATTTAAATTTGAATCTTTATGCTCATTATCATTACTATTACACCAGTGCAACTATAACTGATTTTAACGTAGTACCGACAGTTTTGTTCCGTAGGATTTTCCCTTCCGGTCAATAATAGCCAAAACAGCGCCTAAACCCGACAAAGTTATTATTTTTTGACTTTCACTAAGTGTATGTAAATACATTGTAATGAATAAAACAATTTCATTTCATTTATGCAGCATCGAGACTCTTAGACTGCATCTCAGTCGCTATCAAACCAGGAGTAATGCTAACATGGGTAAGGTACGGTGATGTACTAACGTTGCAGCGTCTGCACGGAGCGCAGATCGCGGCCGAGGTCGGTGGTGGCGAGCGCGGCCTCCTTCTCGGCGATCCAGTCCTTGGTCTCGTCCACGTCGCGGTGGAAGCGCTGCACCTCGTGCGCGGAGCCCAGCTGCGCCGCGCGCTCCGCCGTCAGCTGCTGCAGCGACGTCCACTTCGAGTTCAGCTCCTGCAAACCACACTTACTGTTAACACAACCCTTCTTTCTGCTTAGGGAACAAACACTGGTAACAAACAGTAAAATTTAAAAACATAAACCGATTTGTTTTAAAACAGTTATTATAAATGGGTTTTAACACCCCTTTATTAAACCCACCTGCATCTGCGTCTTGATCTTCAGCGCGGCCTCGGTCTGTCCGACAGTCATCAGCTGCACGGCGATCTCGTTCATCTCCGCGAGGCGAACCTCATTAGCGCGCAGGTCGTTCTGGAAGTCGTCGAACTTCTTCTGCATCACCTCCACTTGTTCCAGGTCCTCGCCCACGTCCTGCACTTGGGCGTGCATCTCCTACGAATGTATAAAATAATATGAATATTACAACACTTTAATTAAAACGTGGGCCAAATGTATTATAGTGTAATAACAATTAAAGAAAATATCTTCTATGTTATTATATACTTTTAATATTTAACTTAGTTGACCCATAGATGTCAGTAGTAAATCTATTTTATTTTTAACACATTCAAAATGTACTTATGCCCAACACAATATCTAACTAGAAGACTAAAGAGGAAAGTCTTTGAATGAATAAATAATACCTTGTCCTTGATCCATGTTGCGAGTTCGGCGGCCTCGCGGACGAGCACGTACGCCTTCACGGTCTCGTTGAGCTTGTTCTGACGCTCGCGCGCCAGCCCAAGCAGATTGTCATACTGGGTCTCGATCTGTTTCAAGGTAATTTAGGGTTTACGTATTATATTTATTGAGTTGTTAAGATTTACTTACAAAAATAATTATAACTTTTCTATACACACATTATAACTTCCATACAGATTTTATTACATTGAATGTATAAAAATAAACAATCTTATTAAATAAAATAAACAAGTTTGCAACTTGACAAAAATGATCAAAAATCAAATTATAGATGAGGAAACATTTGAAACTACTAATTATAAATAAAGAAATAACTGGCAAACCACAAGGTTTACTACGTTTCGTTACGTGTGTACTATGTGTTACGTATACTAAAAAAATATTCCCAATTCCCACAAGAAGCTGACATACCTGGTTCTGCCGCGCAGCGATGGAGCTGGAATCAGCGAGGTTTTGCTGCGAAGAGGAGAGGCCGGCGTCGATCTTCTTCACGTATGCGGCCGGCACGAAGCCTTGCCGGTCGTTTACCTCCACTTTCCACCAATCCTGCACGCACGTAACGACACACATTCAGAGTTTTTCAATAAAATTTACAGATCATGTGATTGATCTACAATTTTTCTACAATGTATAGCTTTGTAGATGTCAAAGGTAATGAAATGTGTTAATATATTATAAACTATCTTACGTCTATCTTCTTTTTCGTGCAACGTTTATTGTGTACGAACACACCGTCCACAAACATCACAAGTAACCAACTTATAACTATCATTATCACTACTAAGTATCACTTTACTATCACAGACAAATTTCACTATCAACTACTATATTTTATCTTTCTTCTACATTGTATTGCTGAAGTTCGTTCGAGATAGGTACAAGATGAACGACGTCAAACAAGAAGTATAAGCCACTGTCCATACTGGGCAACTCACCAAAAAATTACCATAGTGCTACCATAGCAGATAGTTATGTAGCACATTGGTGAAGATATTAACGTTAATAAAGATAATTTTAAACGCTTTGCAGCAATTCCTAAAGATGCCAATTACAAAGACTACAGTTAATATCAATTAGAATAATCTCTATTCAACCTTTTTCACGCTCAGTGTAACAGTTGTGTAAACCACTGATAAGTTTTGTATTTATTTTATTTTTATTCTAAATTATTATTATATTTTCAATAAACTTTTAATAGAGCATTTAAATAAACTAATAAACTGGGAGCTATAACTTAACACATTATAGAAAACATGGATACTCAAACATCCTTTCAAAACATAAAACTTCTTGTAATAACCTAATAATTAATGTTTTCAAAATCACTTTGGTTGTTATGAACAAGCCTTAATGTAATGCTAATATTACAAGTCGGCTCTAATTAATAAGCATCACAAGCGAATGACGAGAACGTAAGGACGTAATTATTATATTTTAGAGCGTATGCATAGTATATTGTGTAACGCGCTATTCATACGTCGCTTATCGCATCACTAACACGACTTACTTTCAATAACTTGAGTTATTGAAAGTAATTTTTACGTGTCCGATGTAATGTACTATAGAATGTAAGGCTAAAGTTAAACCCATTTCACACTTTCTGACGATACAAAAAACGAACTGATTAGAATTAAATAAATAGTGTATTTTTAGTTTTACTGATTGTATTTGTATTGTATTTTAATATGGGTTCCTGGCCTGTAATAAACTATTATTATTAATAATGCTCATTGTATATGGTTTTTTGCCCCAAAAGGAAAGGCTTGACGGAAATGTTGTTGGATTCAACGACGGCTTGTCGTTGGATTCATCTGAATTGAGGGTGTGACATAGGCAATAATTTCAGATTAATATTTGTATTGATTTCTTATTTTATTGAGTTGCAGGCGGGTTTTCTGTTTATTTTTAATGTTCGTCGAAGTTAAGCCACTTTATGGCGAAACAGCTAAACATAACAGTAGCGTGGCAGCATTATGTTCTAAACTGTAACTGTACGTCAGTGCTAGTAGATACTAACTTATACACCTTATCAAGGCTTCAAAAAAGGGTGGAGTTCAGCCCAGAACAAGGAAAGTATCTAAGAAAAGAAGTTAATCAATGTTTAAAGTAAGATGAACAAGCCTTAAGGAATACATGAATAGGCCTTTATTCAAAAGCGTTAAATCAGTGACGATACGACGCAAATTGATATATTATACAGAGCAAGATAACGCTTGTGTAACTCATCGATAATTCAAATGTTTATGATTGGCATTGAAATTGTGAACTTTGAGGTGAGCTTCAGTGAATGGAAATGATTGATAACTTTTTGAGTGAGCGCTGTTGTAAATAATAACAATGTACATTCAAGTAGTAAATATAAATTTTACGATTTTATATAAATATAATAATAACGACACTTTACAAGAGAACCACTTAAAGTTTGAAAGAAATAAAAATAAATCATATACAGATGGTTATTGTTGTCCTTCAGAAATTGCAACGAAATTCAAAAACTATTTAGGGTCTTTATTACTTTCTGCCAATATAATTTAGTTTAGATTGGTGGTTAAAAAGTTAGTGTCGCTTAATAAATTATTACCTTGACCAGACAGACAATAAATGAGTAACTAAGTCTTATGTCGATTTTTTCCAGATTTTGAGTGTGGAAAAAAACTCTATGCAACAATATCTTGATAAATGTGACCAGAATTATCTCACTTGTATACTTAGTTGTCAGTACCTTGTTGTTGGAGTTGAGCAGCGTAAGCACGTCGCCGCGCTTCATGGAAACCTCTCGCGGCGACTTCTCCGCGTAGTCGTAGAGAGCCACCACGCACTCCTTGCCAGACACGTCCACCACCGGCGACTCTTGTTGCTGTGCGCGTTATAATACCAACATTATGACAAATAAATTAAGCATACGAATAACCTTAGCATAAGTTTCATTAAGAATTTCTTTATAATATCGACTCC
This sequence comes from Tiana niger, assembly GCA_018249895.1. Lineage (NCBI taxonomy): Eukaryota > Metazoa > Arthropoda > Insecta > Lepidoptera > Hesperiidae > Tiana > Tiana niger. Next base: position 20,690 of record DWNH01000064.1, read on the forward strand.
AAAAAAAGCGAGAACCAAAAACGTATTGTATTTATTGCTCAACTTTATATTTCAAAGTAACCTTACTCAATGCAATATTAGTGTTGGAAAATAAGTATTAAAACAAAACCTTTAAAACTTTTCCTAGACACTGCTACAATAATACATGTAAACTTATAAATATTGCAGTACACTTACCCGACACGCATTAGCCTGCTCTCTCAAAGCTTTGATGGTATTACCGAAGGCCTCCAGATCGGACAGTAGGGCTTCATGTTTCTTCAACAGTGCCTCGGAGGAGTCCTCGTCCTTGCCGTAGTCCTGGGTGTTGGCCATGGGTTCCTTCTCGCGCATCCACGACTCCGCCTCGTTGGCGTCAGCGAAATATTGCTGCGCTTGGAGGGAGTCTTCCAAGTCTTGTTTACGCTAAATAATAAAATATAAAAATAAGTCAATAGTATTTAAATATTATTCAGAATAATTCCAGTGTATGTGTATACATCCACGCACATAATAGTAGCGTGCATGCGTATGTGTGTATACGTGTATGTGTGAGTGCGCGTGTATATAAGCGTGCGTGTACCTGCAGAGCCTTCTCTTGCAGCTGCTGCCAGGTGCGGTGCAGCTTGTGCGTGCGCGCAGCGACGTCCTCGGCGGCGAAGTGTCCGGCGGAGCAGAGCGCGGTGCCGGCGGCGCGCACGGCGTCCACACGCGCCTCGTGCTGGGCCATTTCGCCCATCACCGCCTGCTGCTTCTTCATCAGGTTCTGCACGCCGATCAGGTCGCGACCTGCATAACACACTCTCGTTATATTATATAAAAATCAATTGCAGAGCGTTAGTCTCGCAATAGCTAGAAAATGGCTCAACCGATTTGAATGTCTTTGAATGACTATAATAATAATTATTATTGTTATTAATAATTGTTATAATAGTATAAGTAAAAATTACTAAAAATAATTTTGACCATTCTCACCTCTATTAGTAGATGCAATAATAGGTTCCTTCTCGCGGATCCACGCGGCTTCATCATCGAGATCACGGAACAGCTGCTGAGCTTGCAGCGAGTCGAGCAGACGCCGCTTACGGATAGCCATTGGCTTGTCAAGCGCTGCGTATCTTGCTACGAGTGCATCCTGCATAACAAAGTTACATTGTAATAAAAAAATATTGCACCTATCAACAACAAGCAAAATTTAGGAAACTTCACAAAATTACTGACTCAAATGCAAATAAGTAGTCTGTCGAAATCTCAACATGGTAAAAATTTCCGATAGTTCTAAAATTGGACGATGGTAATTTGAACAACAAACGCTTTATAGAATGGACACTGTTCAAGCGAAATTTTAACAAGATAAATTTTATATGAAATGATGACTGAAATACCGGCTTACTCACGTGTATTTTTCGGGTTTGCCCGACTAGTTTCAAACCTGACCGAGGTTC
>DWNH01000065.1:0-22102 GCA_018249895.1 Tiana niger
CATAGTACGACAAATAGTCTAAAATCTTTACAATATCTTATCATCTGCAAGTCGGAGACAGGCGAGCAACGAAGCTAAGGGGCATGCCTGGTGGGTTGAAGCGTGACGTCTGCCACCCGATAGCCCATCTCACGACCGACCCACTTACAGCCCAAGGTCACCGCCTGACCTCCTAATCTCTGTTTCCGTGTTTAGCTATTCCCAATACACTTATGCAACTATCTTATCGGATGATTAACGCTATTTGGAAATCTTGCGACTTATCGGCGTGAGAAATTAGCTTATGGATTCGGAATAAATTATAGTTTGTTGATAAAAAATTACTGTTCTAACACAATATTTATTAGTTAATATTTAAGCGTATGATATATGATTTGTTATCGATTACACAAATGCAGGCAATAAATAATTTAGACAAATACATACTTGTTTCTAAGAGACGGATCTCTATCACATCTCGTACTTGTAATTAAATCCTTAATCCTTTTTATTTTACCGTTGGAAATATTAGAATGACATTACGATGTTAATAAACTTTTATTGCATTACGTGCCGCGCTTTAATTGGACAGCAATGAAGTCGTACGTAATGGCGACAATAAAACAAAAAAAAAGTGTAATTGAAGAAAAATATGTTCCTTCTCAATTTAAAACTTAATAGGTTTTTTGAACAAGTACTTAATCGAATCGTTCATCCCGTAAAGTACCAGATGTTATTGTATAGACTATTGTATATTGTGTAGGCATGACGGCGCGTGCGGCTGCCGCGACAGATTTTTAGATAGGGCGCCAATCAGAGCGTGTGCCTGTCCCGTATCACGGGCTCTGATATACAACACAACACACTTTCTAATCTGCGCCTTTGTCAGAGCTCTCGGCTATTGGTTAACTTGTTATACCAGACTTTCGCCAATTGTTTTCACGGTACATTAGATATCTTCTCCATCTTCGCGCTTAAATATTCGCTGCATTAGTTACGGTTGCATCACAATAATGCACCATGTACAAACATCGATGAAATATTGTTCAAATCAATTATTTTATGGGCGCATATATCGTACCCTTGAAACGCGATGCTCCTCGGTGCACGAGATTGCGTTTAATCTAAACTGCGGTTAGTCGGATCAACGCTCGGATATTATGTTGCCAGTTTAGCCGGAGTCCGCTCCCAACGCTGAATCCGATACCAGCTATCTCGGGCCGGGCGGTGTGTGAAATAGGAGAGCAGACAGACAACAAGCTTAGCCGCAATGGCTCTCTTGATAAGGTGATGTGGATGCGTGTATTTTAGAAGAGCGAGAGGCGGTGGCTGCGCGGGGGCGCCGGACCGGTCTGCGTACCGGTTTGCGTCAACGTCGTCGAGTGGCTTAGGACTAACCGTTTTATTAGCTGAGCCATGCTCCACAAACGATAGCCACCGGCCGAAGCGACCAGCCCTGCAGCCGCGCCCAACCTGATCGTCTTGAGTCGTCACTAAATTATAGTTGTTTGCCCTCAAATGTTTACTCTCGGAGCGATGTTTTGATCCGTCCCCATTAGAATAAAAATACATCTGTAATATTGGGTCGAGTATAGCATAAATAGAAAGTACAACATTGACTGATTACACCAAATATGCTTATTTATACTTATTATATTTATTTAATAATTAAAATTGTATTCATTATTAAAAACATTGTAGCAGGTACCTAGTAGGTAGGTATAGTAATTATCAATGTAAGATTTTCTCGATTTTAAGTTCTGTGGAGTAACTTCATTGATCCTTCAGTGTTCTTGAAGCACAAACAATACGAAGTAGTTGACACAGCTGCAAATCATTGAAAGTGCACATATGTCACACGTACAAAGCATAAATTTCACCATTGAAGATAATCATGTGTGAGAGGAAACCTTGTAAAAGCAACGACTGCTATTTAATTTAATACCGGTTTCTAAATTGGGTTTAATTTATTAGTATAATATATATACGTGTGGTTGATCGTTTTGGACATATATGTATGTACATAGGTATAGTTATTATCGAGTAGTGATAGCCTAGTGGTTGAATTTTGGTCTACTGTTCTGGTGGGCCGGGTTCGATCCCCGCATGCACCTCTAATTTTTTCTATATTATATGCGTATTATAAATTATCACTTGCTCTTCGGTGAAGGAAACCATCGTGAGAAAACCTGCATGCCTCAGAGTTCTCCATACCTTTCTCGAAGGACATGTGGAGTCCACCAACCCGCACTTGGCCATCGTGGTGGACTAGGGCCTAAATCCTTCTTGATGATGAGGTATAGTTATTTACTTCAAAGTGAGTTTTATCTGATGCAGATTTATTGTAACCAATTCTTATGGACTATTTATTATTGCAGAATCAACTCCTGTATACAATCGTTCTTACCATTTGCGACTGTTTGTTATTTTATAAATTGCCCGACGCGATGGAATGTAGGGCGATGTGTAAATTTCGAAACACGTGGAATTACGTGTTCTGCTGATGTAGCGTAAAAAATATACTTATCTATATTACAATTACACTAAGCGTTCTTTACATATTATTAAATAAGAATCGTTACAGTTAAGTAGGTTCTTCTAACTCTTTTTAAATCTCTCACAAGGCTTTTTTTATTTTCGAGTGTATTAAATATAGGCCATTATTTTATCCTCACCTTTTATCGTTGCTACGTTATACTGTATGACTCATGTATTTATAATCATCCCGGTGCTGCTATAAGAGGTTCATACCGATCTTCAGTTTTTTTACTGACCTTCGCGTCTATTTCGATAGGACGCGTGAGACGCGTGGCAAGTTGCCACGACAATGTTTTGGCGTATAGTGACAGCGGCATACTTTCCAGCCACACCGCTTAACCGCCACCACTAGGACCAAGGCCCGGTCTCTCTTAATTACAAAACGCGGTAACCAGGTTAACGAACCTATACTGTATTATCATATTTAAAACGTGTGAAAAAGAACATCACAAGTCTTTCGACACTTTTTGTACTATTTCGGCAATTACTTTATTGTTAGTACGATTCGTGCCCATGCATAAATGAGCTCTTGTTTCATGTAGTCGCGTTCGCTATTTCCGGAATTGCGTATAGGCCGTTACGGTGCGTACTTTATGTGAATGGATCCCGGATCTCGCATAAAACCATTTCGAGTGTGCTCATGACATATTCAATTCAATGACATCGCAGCGATGTCGTGCGGTCAACGCTCTATCACATAATATGGGTGGACAATATAGTAGTTAAATTTTAATCAACACCTACAATGACACTTTTGAGACCATGGAACTCACCACTACCGAGATGGATCTACATCGGAGTGGTCAAAAAGTTTATTTGGTTGTAGGCACTCTACGATACCGGAAAATCAAGCTACACAATATGGGTGTAAGTGACGGTGAAGTGATCTTCGTGTGGTATCGGTCTTCGGAGTACCAGGGGCACAGCGGTTGATGCGATGTTCGAGTCGTTGGTGTCGCGGCTGACGTCACCGCCAGTGTCACGGCGGCGACACACAGTGCACGCGGCACGCGAAGTGTGCAGCGAGCCCGAAGAAGAAGTTGTCCCGGTGCAACGCCGCTCGCGCACCGCGAAACAGTTGCTTGACAAGCGACGCAAAGCTCGTCTCTCTTGCGCGGACTTAACCACCGCTAATTACGCAGAACCAGAACGAACTTCGCGCATCGACGCCCTCAAAGCTTTTTTGCCACTGCGACAATCCAAGTCTCTCGGACGACTCGACGGTCTCAAGGAGGTAAGTTTTATTAATAATTCTTGCTGTTTAAATGGCAAATCTCCAATGCAATATAAAGATATTTTACTCTGGGTAATTTTATTACCTGCAGTTGCTCCACGAAATTCGTATGAAAAGCATTATTTCATTAGGAACCATCACAAAACTGTTGACAATATGAGATTCAATTCGCCTCACGGTCATTTGCGACAGCACAGAACGCGAGCTGTGGTGGCCTTCGCTCGGCTCCCATGAGCATGCGTGTGCGCTGCACACCTGTTAACCCTACTCTTTGTCGATCGAGGTCCTATCGGCATCTTGTTCATCAGAACCTCAAAAATACAACTATTGTTTATTACATATCTGACTTGTAACGGAACGAATCTACAATGCAGAGATGAGATCTATTCGATTCATCTATAGTAACGTCCGTCAACTTGCGAAACCTTAACTTTTGATGGTGTTCCTATGAACTATGACAACATGTTAGGTTGTATAAGATAATACAAATAGTATACGAGAGCCGACATTTGAATGCATGACTTGTCGATTTTTGACATGGCTTGAGTCATAATGCAATCCGAGATTAAATATACGGTTTGTATAGGAGTGGTCCGTAAGTCTTGTGCATTCAACGTTGCATGCTTGTAATTAAATGATATTATAAAATAATATTAATTATTAAAGTGTTGAATAAAATTCTTTGTGCCTTTATGTGGCTCTACGTGATGTAATAATGCAAGAATTTCGGATGTACATGTCTAGTTCTAACCAATTATATTTAAAAGTACGTTCGAAACAATAACAATTCTATATTCAAATGTCTTTTCACTAAACTCACTACCTAATTGTCGATACAAGAAATTGCAAAATTAACAATAAGCACTACTTTTAGTATATTAAAGTTTTGAGTGTTTTAGTATATATAGATATATCGAACACCACTGGTTTGGTTACCTATGGTTATAGTTTCTGAGGATGAATAAGAGGTACACAGCGGTAGATATTACACAAACCCATCAGATGTTAACTTACTAACTTAGAGTACTGAACGGTTTTTCTTATATTATATTTATAATACTCAATTAGTTTTAAAAATTTAAGAGTTTTGCCGTCGTTCGCACAAAACCCAAAAAAATATATATTGTACATAAATAATCTTCAAAAAGATACGAAGAAACTTTTCTCCAGACTATTGCTGCAGTGCTCAAGCAAGTTATTTTCTAAATATAAAATAAACGCGACTACAAACTTCTGCTTCCAAATGTAATATTTAGGTAACGTTATTTTCATGTTCTAGAACTCAAAAAGTATTGACCTTTTACATAACAAAATTTTACATCGAAATCGGAAACTACAAAATTTGCAATGATAATTTCGATCTCCATTTCCTCTAAAATAAAGTGTGCGGTGATCCGTGGCCTACTTACTAAATATTTACATAGATTATAATAAAATAATATACCATGAATTTGTTATGTTTCGTCTGGTTTATTTTTTATATGGTATCGATTTTACTCTCAAGAGGTTCTGATTATTTATTTGACAGAAACATTTACATTGTCGACATCAGATACATATCCTGAGCTTGAGGCATTGACATTATGAAATGTAATCGAGTTGAGCAACTCCGGGCGCAGTCGGCTGTAGACATTTTTTTGAATAGTTGTAGTTCAAAGGAGGAGTTCTACAGCATAAGTTAGTTATAGTAAGTATGGTCTTCTTATAAAGACATACTCATAACGAGTACGTCTTTAGGTATGTACGAAGTTGGGAGGTAAAATATTACTTATTTATATTTCACTAGCTTTCGACCGCGGCTACGCCTGCTTGGTTTTTGGCTATGGACTTTACCGGAGTGAAATATATTCTAGGTGTGAATTACCCTGTGTGAATGTAATAAACATTATAAACTATTTGTGTACCAAATGTATCCAAATTGGTCTACCCATTTTTGCATAATTGAGTAACAAGCATCCAAACATACAAACTTTCGCATTTATAATATTAGTAGGATATACACTGCTCAACTGTGAATAATGACTGATAAAATCTTTGTAATATATTAAAATGGTAATGGCATATGCTTTTAAGAGAAGAGTATAATCTTAGTTTACATAAGTACGTCGTTTGTGGTCTTTCAAGTAGATACCTTTATTACCTTAAGAGTTTAAAAATTATATTCCTTGACTATAAGCAAGTCCATTTAATATTTAACTCCTCGAAATTAATTCAAAATAATAACAGTAAATAACAATTATACCGGATTGTCTTTTTGTTAAGAGGCGATAGTCATTTAGTACTATTTCAAATGATTAATTTGATTGAATCTCAAATTTTTGATTGGGTCATTACTGGCTGTAAAGAAAGGTGCCTTTATCAAAATATTATCCGGCCTTTACTGCACTTGTATATGTAGATAAATAAATGCGTTCGTAGACATAGTTGCCGATGTTGATAGTGAAGTTTGGTTTGAAGCGGCGCAGAACCGTTACGACACAGATCGCGAACGTCCCGATATTCCGCAGATAGAGCAAGAATGCACGACATGCAGGCAGGTAAGGGGCAGGTACTATCAACCTTGACTACTCATTATTGTAGCCAAAGGTTCTGTATTTCATGGGACGTCCTGCATATGTATAATATTATAATTAATTTCCGTACGTTTGTCCCGCAAACAGTCAAAAATGCCTCGATCAATTTCAAAAACTTTAGTTGATGAAAAATCGATTAAATACTATGATCACTTTTAATAAATGGCGTTACTGACGGATGTATTGTTAGACAACTGCGCCATGCGCGTTATTCATACTGATTGTTTACTAGAATTACAATCAAATCAGTTTTAGGTGTTCGGTACTAAATTCACCGGTTTATTTAGTTTCAGTTTTTAATGTCCCTTTGGAAAAAAGTCGTTGACGTACCTAAATATAACCTTAATGATAACTTAATAAACAATAAATTGATGGCCGTTTTTAATTATGATTAAGTACAATTGTTCTGATTCTTTCAAATATCTAACAAAAAAATGTTAAAACTTACAGTTTCGTCGATAAAATACTCGGAATTATAAATCTCAGTACATAATTTTACCATTTGCCCCGGATACAAAACTGAAGTCTCGTATTTTTTGCCCATGCATTTGTCCTGCTCGCTGAACAAAATCTGGCAATCCCACTACTCACACACCCACGTAGCCACGAGCCTGCGAGCAGGGCAGTGTGCGTGCTATTTGCCCATGTGATTTACAGACAAATGCCATATCTTCGAACACAGATGCGCACGTCGATGGAGCTTTTGGCCGCTTTGTTGGGCCATCTCGTCGCGTTAACGCCTTTTGTCTGACGCACCGAATGGGAACATCTGCTCTTAAGAAGCTGTTATTAAATTTGTTCGGATACCCGGTTCAACCAGTTACACGAGCCTAGCGCAACGTCAAACGTTTTTTGTGAATTTTATTAATAAACTCTATCATAGCGAGCGAGTTATGTTTTATTATTATGATATTGAAAAATATACAATCTGAAGTTTGTAGGCCTTATTTTACAGTATAAACTGAACTATTAGGTGCCTGTTTATTCTACTAATATTATAAATGCAAAAGTTTGTACGTTTGAATGTTTGGATGTTTGTTACTTAGTCACACTAAAACGCCTGGACCATTTTGGATGAAATTTAGTACACAGATAGTTCATGACCTGCAGTAACACATACTTTTCACTTCGGTAAATGCCATAGCCGAAAACCACACAGAAAACTAATACAGAATAAATGTAACAGGTCATTGGTGAAAGAGGTAACCAAAACTTAAAACAATTATCCATTTGTCTTAGCTATTTTAACATAACTACATATTTCTTTAATGGCTGTTTTAGTTAATTCTATAACTACTTGATCGTGAGGAAATGTTTGCACTATTAGTCACAGTATTATAGTTAGTTTTAAAAAACAATTATATTCCATTTGCAGTAATATTTACATCTGAATTATTTATATATATTCGCATAGACGCCTGCATGCTCGTTTGCTATTTTACTAATGAAAAGATATATAAAAATCCATAAGTCCCAGAATATAATATGGGTAGACGACAGCTTACTTATACACGCCAAATCACTTGCCTCTCGGTCAATACTTCAACATAAAAAAAATGCTCGATAAAATATACAAAGCTTCGCACGTGGCTAATAATTGTACACCTTTTGCGTTATAATAATCTAATCAAGTTCTCACCTAAGGCGACGGTTGGAGTGGCAAAAACACTTAGTTACATGCTGTCGCTATATTTTTTTGCAAGTGTAAGGCGGATTCGGGTACCGTCTCGTATTTCCCTGACTCAGATGTAACGGCATTCGAAGTACCTACTCGTCGAGCATCAGATCAATTAGGCGATTGCAAGACATTTTACTAAAGCATGACTACTGGGACATTAGCGATGATAAAAAAGACAAGAGAGAATACTATTTAATTTATTTACGATAATATCCGTAATATCTAGTATTGCTTTTTAATAGTTTATTGTAAGTTAATAAAGCAAATTAAATGTTTCGGGAGAAAGGTGTGTTTGCCGGAGTTCAATGATTTTAAGGCGACCATCTTAGTACTCAGAAATGGCAACGCAAGCCTAAGGTACTGCATGAAGTTGCATGGATGTCCTGGTTGCAGTGACCATTTAACATCAAGTGGCCTGCATTATCATTTGCTACTTTTTAATCAATAAAAAAAAACTAGTGATAAATTATTTACAAGACAAAATTATTTTTTAAAGGTGTTTATTCAACATAAGCAAGAACATAAAGGTTTTTTGAAAGGACCATGCGGGCTGGTATTAAGAAATCTCTGTAACACATATATCTATTTAGCTTTAGAAAATACTACAGTTGTACCTGAGGTCATACTTGGGAGTATACGCGTTGCTCCCTCTGAGAACTAAGATGTCGACTCATATTTAAAGTAAACAATGGCTATTGGGTTACAGAACTGTACACCCATTCGGAAACACGGTAGGGGTATCATCTGCAAATACTTAGATGACGTGTGACAAATAGGTAACTAAACGTGGGTCTAAAAACACATTGAGAGATAACAAACATTAAATCCACACTTAAATATTGTAGAATGCTAATTTAGAATAAAATTGACATATTTTGAGTTATTTTAATAGTTCTTAAACATGACTTTTTGTATCTATTTCGAAAAGTAAAAATTCACTACATAATTTAAATTATTATGAATATGTCGTTGAAGTTAATTATTAAATTTATATTTTTTGAAAGTAGGTACGAAGCGATATTACGAACATATCTATCTACTACTAGATTAAAATGTCTTCTCTTAGTATGGTAACAAAAAGTAAATCTATAAGTAAGATATACTTTACGGCAACAAAATGACTTTATCAGTACACATCTGACCATGTGATTGAATGTTGTGGGTTAGTCTACCGGTTCATTTGTCCGAACTTGTTCGCTTGTTGTAGATATTTGCTTGTAATTAATTGCTCTCCACACCGTCCTACTTACGTTAACCTTGGCTGATGTATTAAATGCTATTGTAGATAAGTTATTTACGTTTGGCAATGAGAAAAGCAGCACAAGAAGTTTTGATATCACGAGTTAGCCAGATCAAATATTGTGAGTTCAACGTTTATAAATAAAACAATAATGCTCAACGAGCGTGCCTAATTTTTTGCTCGTTCCTCTCGTTTTTCGTTTTTATTTCTGCGCCGGACTTTATTCGATCACGGCAGAGTTCGGAGCGATTAGCTCATCTCATCTTTGTCTTGCTGTAAGCGGGTTGGAAGCGAAGTTTCGACTTATTTAGTCTTTTTATTTTCTGTTAGGTAATATCATATTAACTTTTTGGACGTAATTTACACGCTCTGTTAAACATTTTCACATAATTATGCTGATATTGTTAGGTTAATGTTGCCATCGAGTCACATTACTAAACGTTTGTCACTCAATAAACGAATCGCATTTAATGATTGATGAGGGAAAAAAAACTGAGAAACAAAAAAGAGGTCACCACTATCCTGTTTGTTTAGGATCTGTAACACCATCCGTCAATCAAGCAAACATCCTCAAACAATTTACCAATTGCAGTGCCTCACGTACATTCCATTTTTTGCTTGCATTTCGTAGAAGAGAATCTTATTGAAACTAAAAGAGTACCTATAAAATTAAATTTCGAATACTTTTCCATTCGAAATACTTTTAAATGTAAAATAAAATTACATTGATGGTACACTTGGAATTCGTCAATACGGAGCAAGGGTTTGCGTTCAAAGAAATGAGATTATGAAACCTGTCATACCGTAGCGTCGTCATCGTCTTAATTCTTTCTGTACGTTAACGTTGTACTGACAATTTAAATAGAGTGTTGTCTGTGGAACACGACACTCGTCCTCCTTGGCGGGCCGAGGAATTCGCACTCCGCGCACCCCGGCTCTCCCCCCCGACCCGCGCCCGCGGGCCCCTCGCACGCGCGATGTGCATACCGAGGTTATTACTCTGGGCACCCGCAATCCATCTCAGCGGCGCGCGCGCATTTAACAAATGCACGTTACGCACCTCTTTGCAGCTTTTGGCATCCTGTGCGCACAGAAAATCGTGACGTCATGTAATATACGCCAGATGATATTTGGAAGTATTTTTAAATTCTTACTTATTGTTTATTAACGCGTGGACGCGCAGAAGCGTCTATGTAATCGGATTTAATATAAGACTTTTAGGTATTCTAATAAAACAAACCAATATTTTTATAACTGTAATTTTATTACAATTGTTTTACTTCAGTAATATTTTTCTCTACATTTATAGTCTATTTTTCTTTTATTGTTTCTTGTAGAGGCAAATATTGATTGTCATTAAGAAAAGAAGTTTACTAAAGCATCTATATTAGAACTTTAATCGCGTTAATAAATAACAGGTGTAAGATCCAAAGGCAGTTAAGTGGTGAGTGAATGGGTGACGCAACGTAGTCCATCCATCGATGCGTAGGCGCCGACATTATTACCGGTCAATTTTTAAAACAAGTGTAGCTCGTAGGCACCTATTCGTCGTTCTCGTAGGTATCTATTACTTACCTTTGTACACATTAAATTGAATTATAGTATACCTTACAGGGCCTATGTACACCGATTTATAAGTTAGTTTTTATTGTCCGTATATATTGTATCCTTTGCGAGAATGAATATGTTTAAATCTTGCAAAGAATAATATAGTTACTTAGTAATGTCTAGTTATGCGCATCTATCAAAATTATTACATAAAAGTACATTCATTTAGTAACAATAAAACTTAATAAAAATTTCTATTTATTTTTTAATAATACATGTTCTTGTTTTTGCTTATGTAATACTCTTTTACTCCTTTTACACCAAAACATTAAAACAAAAAGTAGCTAGATATTTCTACATTGATTTAAGTCAACTTTTTTATATCATTTGCACGGAGTTACAGTTATACATATATGTACAAGTTAACCGGTTTCCATATATCAGAAGGCAGTCATTTAATTTTCGAAACGTTCAAAAATTTGCTAATTCACAGAAAATCAGGTATGGTTTTTAATTAAATTTCATTACATAAAACCTCCGTCGGTAATTTACACGGCCTTAAATATCGGTGTTCAATTTATTTAAGACCCAGACTCTGAGTCACGCGTACCTCAGACATTTATTGCATCTTATTAATATGCTTGTTTTGGGTTTTAAAACAACTTGAACGGACCGACAACCTTTCCTGTTAATTTCTACTTGGAACTGACTTCGTTTTTAATTTCCATACTTGCCCAACGGTCAAAGGGAAACTCAACGGTTTTGTTACATAAGTCATTTGTAAACGTATTTAGCTTCACCGTTTCTGCTTTCATCAAACAAATATTTTTTCTAGGGCTATACCAAAGTTTGTTTATTAAACGTGTCAGTTATTCACTGTTATCTTGCAGCATTTTCTTGTTTTTCTATGTTTCTAGAATGACTTTTCTCAATGGCATTAGCTATTTTGATTTCATAGTCAATGTTTTTTTTTTGTTTCACGACTCCATTTTATCCCTAGTAAGCGATACAAATGTCAATTAATAAATATTTAAGGATTTTAATTATCTACAGTATAAGGAATAAGTCTAAATTTATTCTGTACTTTAAATACTACGCTGGAATAAGGATCATTATATTTTTATACGTTAATCATATTGCTTAATTATACTGTATGAACGCAATGTCGTTATAGTCAATATAAAAAGCAATAGTACTGACATACTTATGTGTGTTTAATATCAACAGAAAAAATTATCAACCCTGCATCAAACGTGTAACAGGAGGGCTATGTCACGTGCGGTTGTATTGCGACACATTGTAGGTAGCAAGTGGCGAGCTGTGTTAACAAAAACTCACCCACCTGCTAGAAGCTGCCCTATCACATGCAATTTAATGGTATTTCAAAAGTTTTTAGTAAGAAAACAGTTTTAATTGCCTTTTGTCTCGTATATGTACATATATATCAAACTAGTATCTGTAGTTCTGTAGTGGTAATAGGATTGTCTTTAAAACAAGATTTATTTACAGATAGATACATGTTACTGTAGAGAATTAAATATTACGCGCGTGATTTGCATTTGCGTGATATTCTATTAATAGGACTGCGACAGTATGCCTACACAAGTCAATAAATTAGATTATGCTTTTAATGTGTGCGTTGCAAGTCAAGAGAGAGAGAGGAGAGAGGAGAAGAGAAGAATATAAAATTCTATTGTTTATATTAAATTAAATACTATGTTATTTTTTCACAAAAAGAGGATGAATGGTTATGCTCTGTATGTATATATGTAGGTACAATCTAAATATTTTTTTAAGAACTGAATGCGTATTTAATTGCCAAATGTAGCAAAGCAACTGTCGAATCGAACAAAGAAGATGAGGAGTTGTCCGTTTATTAAAACTTTAAACAATATATCACTAAAGAAGATTGAAACTAGTGGGGCAATCTCGAAAAATACACGTGAGTTATGCCGTTTATATTCAATAAAATAAAGCTTAAAACTACAAAATTTAACGTTAATAATATTGTTAAGCAGGTGTTATAATTGTCAGAGTGACTGTAAACAAGGAACACCCATCCGTGGCGTGCTACTACCCCACCGGTGTGCTCTACCACTTAACGGCACGTGCTATCAAACATTAGCTTAGGTCCAAAATCTTACGAAATTAGATGTACATTACAATTTACAGTCCATTAGATATCTGTCTTATTCTGTTTGTCTCTTTAGAAAGTTATTTTTAACAATGTTGCCAGTCAACATGAGATTTCTCCATTTTGGAAAACGTCTTGTTGGTTTATAAAGTTAAGTGTAAGTACGAAATATGCGTTTAGTTTTATAATCAGCTTAGTTTAATATGTGGTAGCATTAAAAATTTTGTTGAAATTAATTTATGTTATTAATTTTAATCATCAAATTGAAAATTTAAGGTTGGAAGTAGAAATGAAGAGCCTAGTCTGTTTCTGTATGAAATTTTTTTATGGAGGCACGTACTCCAAAAATTACGTTTCGAGTCCTTGTACCTTTTCAAAATTTAAGAGTTCTCTGCTAATTATATTGCTTATCATGATGGTTATATTACTTTTTGCGACGAAACAAAAACATTAATAAACATACACACAATAACAATGTAACACAATAGTACCTGCTTGCACCTGGCTGCGAAGATGTTGCGGCCAAGTGCGCAATGGCAGCTATGCAGCTTTAATTAAAAATACTAGTGGCCACATTTTAATAGGCAGCTCGGTCAAAACACATTGCCCTTTCTATAATTGTATAGAAAAAAAATATTTTGATTAAATCTATGAACGTGAAAGGAATCAATGGGATCTTACACTATAGGTTAACGCTGAACATACGTAAAAAAACGATTTCGACGAATCGAGAACCTCCTCTTGAAGTTGGCTAAAATCTTTTACTTTTTAGTCGATTTTGTCGGATTGATTAATCCGTTGCTATAGGTAGCATTTCTTCATTCGCAAAATAATTTTTCGAGTGTTAAATTACAAAATACTTTTTAAGATTTCCTCGTACCGTCAGACGCCTGACTGAATATCGATGATGAACGGTACGCATAAATTCGTTTCTTTTGTATGTTTATGATAAACGATCAAATGCGTACATTAATCCATATCTCAATTTAAAACCGTTTGTTGTAAAGCTGTGGAAGATTGATGAATCTGTGAAAGAAATTTTTATGTTCCCACAAACTGTACTGTACTTGCATTTCCCATAACTGTATGGGTTCTCCTCAACGAGTTTTTTATCATTTAATGATCGACACGTTATACCTTCGATAGCATCTCGCCCGTTAGTGCGTTGGAACCAAATTGTCTTAGTAACGTTTATTGTCGCCAATTACCCAGTGAGAGTGTTTTTAAAAAGTTTTTATCTCACGTTCATCTGGGCGTATGACCATTGCTTTGTAATTTCTGCTGCACCTATTTCGTAAACTAAAGGTAAACTTTGAAGTATTTAGCTACATATGTATGAAAACCTGAAAAACTAATATGACACAAAATATGCGCATTTCAACGCACTTTTTCTTTTCGGTTCATCCGATATTTTATTGAGAGTTAGAATTTACTATAAGTTTAAGATACTTCAAAGTGAAATAACAATCTTTTTCATAATTTTACGGACGCTTATCCAATGCTTTAAATAGTGTTTTTAAAGGCATATTTATTGTGGTATGTTTATGAGAGAGCTTTATAGTTGGGGAGAGTTGCTCCTAGCAATCCCGCAGATTACTTTGAAGCATCTTCCGCTACAACGGGATCAGCATTCCGCTTATTCATACCACTAGAATAGAATTTCAATTTATGTGTTAAGATTCCAACCTTTTCTGCTTTGCGGTAGTAGCTAGTTAGTTAAAAATGGAAGTCACGTTCGTATTCAAAAGTCCTTTGTAACAAATTTTAATTGTAATCATGGTTAAGATACTTATAAATCATGTAAACAAACAAATAAGTATTACTTACATAGGGATAGGTACACATATTTGGTGAAAAGAAACATTTTTATAAATACACGTACAGCGCATGTTGGACCACAAAACACATTAATGCTTAGATATGAACCACACGTAGTAATAAACTAAGGAGATTTAAACCTGTACATTGTTTTTTAGCTTTTCTTAAGCTTTGTTAAAGTGAGTTGCTCGTACTTTATCATTGGTAGGCATCTTCGCGTAACTTATGAATTTGCATGTTTACGATCCTTCTCGGTAGGTGGTCCACCGCGATTTGTCCGGGGAATGGTAACCGCATGACAGGTGGTTAACCGAACACCATTAACCAAACGACCGGTTAACCATTAACCAATGCCGATTCTTGTACATTGTATCTTAACATCGATTTATCCCCTCTTGCAGCACTGAGTTATCTTTCCGCCATCAGAATGCTTTGAAACATAATAGTGTTGTGTCGTACTTTATTTGCACTACGAATATTAATCAATTGAATAGTCAATACCAATGTTTAGTTATTAGATTTGCGATAAAGTCAGGCTTACCGCTGGATGCAATTCTTATTTATTTCAGAACTGTTCTGTATTGCAGTAACTAACTGTTAAGTATTGACATATCAATAAAACTATACAGACACTCGTCAATCTCCGTTATATGGTTATGTTTTGCTTCGTGCACGTTTTCATGGAAGCAAACTTGCAGCGTGTCTATTAATACAAGCCACATAAATCAGCCTATCAGCACTTTGTGCATTTAATGCATGTGCATCGTTTATTACCTACTCATATGTTCTGTTGCGCTCCGAGGACAACGACTTTACAAAATAATAAATATCTTGGGACAATTTTTTTTATACCCAGACACAGTAAATATGCTCATGCTCATCACACAACATTTGAACCCACGACCTCCCGTTTAGCAGTCAGGTTCGCTAACCACTAGACCACGAGGCCAGTCACACAGTGTTGAAAAAATATGTTTTATTTACTATTTACATTAGTTTTATAAACTAATATTAGTATTGCTATTTAATCACTTTGTTACTGGTCTGCCGCCATATTAATAAAAGTAAATATCTTCGAAGTACCTATTTAAAATGGTCTCATCATAGTCGTGTCTTTGCATCATCCTAACAACGCAGATTTCGTGTTCAAAGTATTTATTGTGAGTCTATGGCATAACATTTGAGGGCACAGGTTGCAGGTTGCGTCAACGATGCACTTTCGATGTGCACGAGTGAAAGGCGCATCTTCGAACACAGGTGCTAGTAGGGACCGCAGACGGCAATGGTAGCTAACTGCCTCAACCGTTATGCGGTCATGCTAGTGCAATAACATTTCTTTGTGCCTTCATATATTTGTTAGAGATACTTAAGTAGCAAATTGTTCTTGGCGGAAGCTGTATGCTCAAGGGCTATAAATTTAGCCCCCGACATGCAACATGTGAATTATGAATGAATGGAGCACTCTGTAATGAATCCGATCTGGTATGAGCTCGGAGCCCGCGGCGTCTTTATATCGCCTGTTTATCCACTGGCTTATAAAGTGCTTATTTAGAATTTGCTACCGATTCACTGTTTATTTCCTAATAAAATCGTAATCGTTGTTAGGT
Organism: Tiana niger; assembly: GCA_018249895.1. Lineage (NCBI taxonomy): Eukaryota > Metazoa > Arthropoda > Insecta > Lepidoptera > Hesperiidae > Tiana > Tiana niger. The sequence continues at coordinate 16,350 of DWNH01000065.1, forward strand.
GCCATAGCAATATTCTAGTAAGTGGAATATTCCGTAACATTGTGAGTAGTATTTAATCATAATAGTTTTCTATTATATAGTTATTTTTTGTCTTATAAAGAGTTAAAAATCTTTCTGGTTTCTATACGTCTTTTAGATGCAAATCTTTATAAGAAGTCGCAAATATATATTCGATAAAGAATCTTTAGTCTTTAGTGTGTTGTCTGTTGTTTGTAATATTATAAAACAAACTCTGTTCAATCTAGTAACTAATCACGTTTTACTTATTGCGGTTTCTCGTCTACAATTCAAAGTTCTTACATTATATTGTTCATAACACTGCAAATATACAACAATAAACTACTTAGGTATATTCGAAAAAACAATCTTTAGTCTATTGTTGTTTCCGTGTTTTTAATATCATAAAACAAACTCTGTTGAATCTAGTAACTAATCACGTTTTACTTATTGCGGTTTCTCGTCTACAACTCAATTGCGCCGGGAAGCGTGTTCGAAGTTCGTGCACGGTGTCTCATTACTAGGGATGTTTACTATTAACCGATGTCTGTTCTTTCATTAGCTCCATTCTGTCATTACTAGCGGACCTGGGGCGGTAGGAAATTGTTGGCGTTGAATGCGGCGAACGTAACGGGAATGCCAGCTCTATTATGAGTATTATAAACCTCGCGTCACTGCTTCCACTTTCTTATTATACGGTAATTAATTCTATTATAAGTTTGTTGAACGCGTCACCAGGCTTTTCCATGTAGAAAAATAAAAATGACAGAGAACCTTAGTTTTAGTTTAGTATACTTTTTTGCATTCACTCAATTAATTAATTAATTAATTATAATATCAGCATTACAAGTATTCCAAGCGCTTTGTGACATATCTATCTTCCTAAAAGTCTTAATTTACAGATGTTCCAAGAGTTATTTACCTATGTTTTCTTGGATATAGTATAATGGTTTTTAAATTATCAATAGGACATGCAAAATGTGCATGCTAATTATACTAATTATAATGATTTTTTCATATATGTGATGATAACTCTCTAACTTTATAGTATTTATTCTTTAAAAAAATCTTCTAAAGTACCGTGTGATTATCTTCAAAACAGAAATTGAAGAATGGAGAACAGACTAATTGAAAAAAGAAGGCTTCGTCTCTAATAGGTTTGATATACAGAAAACTCTGGGAGCAAAGAAAACAATATTACAATGCAAATAACAACAATAAATACAATAGTAGAGTAGGCAAATAAAGTAGACTTTTTTAAACAGCGGGAAAAACAAAATATGTTACGACGGAATATTGCTCTATTAAAATTCACACATTGGAAATATGCAACGTTAATTATGTAAAACGCTTCGTGAGAAGAAAATCCATTTCCATCGTAGATAATCGATTAGTATAGTTAGATAACAAGCCAATATCCACGACTTGGCACCAACATGTTAATCTACAAAGTTGTTATAAACTAGTATGCACTCGATGCGAGAAAGCGATCAAGTCACAATTGAATACAATTTCACGGTGTGAAGGATAAGCGGACACACGCGTGTCGTATAATCATGCGATCAATCAGCTTTCTCGTTTCGGTGTTACCACAGAAATAATGTTTGACGATAACCGTGGAAAGTCGCTATGATTGTTGGTCTTTACGAACACGTAATTGGATCTAAACCTCTACACGCCCGCCCTACTCTAAAACCCATATGCTTACCTAATATACACGTATCTGTATGTATCACGTTTGCTTGTAATATCATCGTTTGTGTATAAACTACAAGGCTATTTAAAATAAGCCTAAGTTTATTAATAAAGTTCATAATATTAGAGCTCTTGTACGAAAATACATATAAAGCAATCGTGTCTTGAGTTATTCTAGGAACAGATACATCAAAACATGTTACTTTGGCTACGCAGTAATACTCATTGTTCTTCGAATAAATTCTCAGTTATCGCCCTGTAATATGTAAGTATATTACAGCGGCAGTAGAGTGTCTATGTAAAAGTTGGAAAAATAAATAAATATTAACATTCTTAACCTGTATCTCAAGGCAATCCTTTTATTTTCCAGGATTCAAAGTGTCGTATGTTTTGATTCGTAGTATAAGGCATTACTTTTTTATCATATAATGATTAAATTATAACATATTCAACCAAACCTAAACCTATTTTCCTGAACGCTTATTGTACAACAATTTCGACCTCAATTAATTATTTTGAAGAAATTGAAGTTTAAATTTCACTGTAAATTTACATTTATTCTATTTAACTGTCCATAGTGGCGTGATTCAGCAAACTATACAGCGCCATCTAGTAGAAAAAAAGGTAGGGATGAATTATCAACCTGGGCTCCGAAGCTGATCTTTTAGACTGAGGCGATATGTGAAGCTGTAATTAGTAGTAATCGATCTCGCAGTTATATTCTCTTGTATACAGGGTGGGCGGAGAAGCGATGAAACAGGGCTGGTTATTTTAATCTGACACGGCGGAAATATTTAACTCAAAAAATAATAATAAACTAAACATTAATAACTAATTAAAACATTTTTATAAGATTTAAGGAAATAATGTTATAATTGTTAAAAAAAGCACTTTTAGGGCCCAGAATGATATAAATCGTTCATCTAGATAATACTGGTAAATTTTGAGAATAATGGGATAAATTGTTGTATTGTCATCGGTACTTGATAAGAGTGAAATGGTTTAATCAAATCTAAACGATCTAACGATTAAAGATTGTTGTGTATTATACAGATGAAGCGATGATTATACAATAAAAGCGTATCAACGAAGTTTTCAAGCTTTCTGATTAAGTACCTACTGTTCATTATCTAAATCCACAAGGCTCAAATAGCAACAAAGTTTATTTTATTTATTATTTAAATCTAGCAAACAGATGAACTAATATATGAATATTTATTGATATTAATGGCTATCAGTTGCGGTGACCGAAGATGGTGTCATTCTTTTAGTCTTCCATACTGACCATCAGAATCAGAAATCAGTATGTCCAGGTTACCTGCAGGACCATAATCAATCTTCAGACAGCCTATTCCAGTTTCCAATACTAAATGTGCTTTATGAACATGCATATACATACATACGTATGCGGGTAGGTGTATAATACATGTAATTCTATACTGTAACGTATACCTAAATGTTCGATTCTGGATAGCAATTTCATTAATCTAAAATCTGCAATAAAGTCTACACTTTATTGACGTGTCACTTTAGAACTTTTACCGAGATATTGCAAGAGCAATATCAAAGAAATACCACTACACAAGGGACATGATGAATCCTACAACATTATTTCTCAGAAAATGTTAATAACAGTCTTCATTTCTTCTCAGCCCTGTGTGGTTGAAGGGGGGACGGCATAGTATTCGAGTGCATTCACTTGCGTACTTCTGCGCGGCTAATTTCTCTATCTTTAGCCAACGGTGTAACTGACCGGGCCCCGCTACCGGCAAAGAGAAACTGCATTAGATGCGTCCGGTTTACACACACGTGAAACCAGCCAAACGATCATTTCCCTTCGGTTATCAGCGCACCTCGCAATGGAACCCACCATTTTACAATCGAGAACACCTCGATAACTCGCCACCTTTTTGTTCGTTCTATTTATTAATATCTACCCACGTAATTGCATCCCGGACTTTGCTTGGCCGAGATTGAAAGTAGTTCCAGTAATAACACATTATTTCTTCCGTCTTGTATCTCGCCAACGACTTATAGAGCAATAATTTTGTGCAAGTCGTTGTCGTAATTTTGTTGCAGATCAACCGTCCAAGAAGTATGACGTGACGGTATTTCACCCAATTTTCTTTAACTTGCAAACGTTTACTATTGCATGACGCAGCATAAGCAGCAAAATGAGCTAGTCGAAACCAATGAGAAACATAATGAAGGCGTGTGTGTAGGTGCAATTAAGATAGTTCTATAGAAACGGGTCTCATCAATCGATGGGTGTTTTACTTGTAGACTGACGAGTTGACTTTCGCTTGTGTAGTGAGAGTGAGCTTCCAGTCTTGTGCTAGGTAAGTTCACTGACAGGAAAACTGAAGACCCAATGTTTACATGTTTTACGTGGATACAAAACCTGAGTAGGACATTAATCTATACAAATGTTACACAGACCACTTAAGCCGCTTTTTCTCGTTTACTACATGCGGAGGCTTTCCCCTTCGCTTTATACTAGTATACTGATATAAATATTAAAGTTGAATAGTAAATACATTATAACTATCGCTATTTGACCTAATAATAACGTAGTGTTTATATTATCTTTGTACTAATTTCTAGACGTAACCTGTTTTTCTTTTTTTTATGGGCTTATTTTTCTGAGTAAAAACATTTTACTAGTGTCATTTAAAAGCAGAAATACTTTATTATGGACGTAACTATTTATCATATTATCTATCATCATTATTTATAACCTCTTAATTATTACAATTTCCTAATTTTATATTACCAATAATAAAACTAGAATGTCTGCCTATCAGTCAACGTATAGACAGAATATGCAATTTATACGATACCTAATAATCAATTGCTTTTAGATTTTTGTCTGTCTCTATCTGTTTATTGAACTGCGTTGTTTGTCGCGAATTGACTGTATTTTTACCGTAAATGTATTGTGTGGTCTTAATATGTAGAATAGTTTTTTAATTATAGACTTTAGCGTGCGTGTATCATAATGTCAGTGTCCCATTAATACAACATGAGATTTAGCGAACTTTCCTTGTAAAAATTATAATTCTTTGTACAAACTTTCCGTTCAAAACATAAAGGAAAATGTAAAGGAATAATCTATCGAGACAAATGACTTTTCCTTAATTTTTTTATTTTTTAATTTCCATTCATTCATTCATTCGCCAACAGCAATGATATATTAATATTCTATTTTTGAAAACAGAGCTAAAAGCAAACGAAGTACAGCCACAATTTTCGAATTTCAAGTAAACATTGGTCCACGATCTCGTATACCGGCCGGACTTGTTAGATTTAGTTCAGACTCATAAAACGTTTATTACATCACAAAATGTTTTATGCTTTCTCTAATTTTATCTGTCCGGTTGTCTTACCAAACAATATGTGCTAATCTGGTTTTTATCAGAGTTTCACGTTCCTGTATATATGCAACGGTTACTACATTGAAACTTTGAACTATGAAATGTATTTTTCTTCTTTCTTATGTATCATTGTCTTTTCTAGCAGTACCGTTATTATTATTGTATATGAAGAGATGGGTCATAAACCCTAAACCTTGTTAAATCTGACAGTACTGTAATAATGCACACATTTACAGGAAGACCGAATGTACTATACATTAATTTTCCCTGTAAATGAATGGACCGATATACTCACACCGGTTTAACCCAATCTGGTTATAATTGATTTTGAGAGTTCTGCATGATATTTTCAAAAGACTTGCAATTAGCTAGTGTGGTATAAAATACATCATACATGCTTTTGATCTGTTAAGGCCTGTATCATGCAGGAACAGCAGTGGCTTGTTTATAAATCCATGGTTACGTTACAATAACAAATTAATCTTGCAGATAAATGGTCTACATGTTCATTTGCTATTACTTTAATACACAAAGATATCTAAATCAAAATAAAGAAGGCAAAGCTTTGTTTTCATAATCAGTTTTATCAGAATTAGTTTATAAAACATATGTAAAACATAAAAACAGTGTAGGGCACGTGACAGTCGGGCCGCCGCAACGCACCGGTCGGCGTGCACTTGTCACGTG
>DWNH01000066.1:0-22092 GCA_018249895.1 Tiana niger
GACTAAGATGGTCGCCTCGTATTTAGTGAACTCCGGCATCCACACCCTCTTTCCGAAACACAATAAATTGCTTTACGATAGATATGGGTGTGGCAGTGGTACTTCCTCGGGCGGCAGCCTACCACCTATCAAAAATATTGGATAAGTATTAAAGACAAAGAAATTAACTTGGATTAATGTTTCCAAAACAATTCAGTTGCTCGAATGACAATAACAATAAGTTAAAATGAAAATACTGTGGTCGACATACAAAAATCCTGTGTTATTTTGTTTTATGTGCGAGTCCCACTTGCACTTGACCGGCTTCTTTTGGTTTTCATAATTGCCTGCAGAAAATGATGCTGAATAATGCCACAATGTAATTTTTGCTGACCTTCCAGCTATTATCGGGTGTCAGCGTATGGTCTTGCGGTTTGTGTATTAGATACAAGCAACCTAGTTAAAATATTTTTTAGTCAGCTGTGACCTATGACGTACTTACATATGTATATGTTATACGTTATTATTACTATTTTTTAGAAAATTATCTGTACTATTAAAAAAAATCGAAGGATGTGGCATCTCTACTCACTAAAACGCCATTTGGTGGCATTTAGGAAAATTCTTGTATTTTAATGAATGCACAAGTTGTATTTTAGTGAATGCACAAGGCTGAGAAGTAGTCAGAGAGTTCCTTACTCTATAAAAATTCACGTTCTGTAAGTTTCGCTTAGGCTCAGCCTAAAAAGGTTTGAACTAAAAGTTTTTATACCACCTTAGTAAACTATATTAGGTAGGACAACGTCTGCCAGGTCAGCTAATAAATAAATAAATCTATATTTTATTCAATAAGCTCTATCACAACCCTTGGGCTGTAGTGCTTTCTATTTTGCCTGCCATTCGAAGGTTCAATTCTCAGAGGGGCGGAAATTATAATGATGATTATAATATATTATTAATGATAAATTACATACGTTAAGTTAATACATAATAACTTTTTAAGACATTTAAACTATTTTAATTATTTTTTTTATTTACACTGGGCTTTATGGCAGTGCCCGAATAAGTATCAATCAGCACCTATTTGTGGCACATATGAATAATAAACCTTGATCATAGCCCGCAGTCAGTCTGCAGATAAATCATAGCTGTGTCTATATCATATATCAATTTAATTATAGGCCTCTTTGCCTTAAGGTACATAAATTGGTACGAAAAAACTTGTCTTGCCTTACCACGCTCACTGTGTCGGACTTGATACTTAAAACTATAAATATATTGTATATTTATCAATCTTCTAAGATTTTGATGTTTAAATTAAGAATTTAAATTTTATTTTCTTATTTTCTAGTTGGAAATTGGTTTTAATTTTTTTTTTCATTTTATCTTCCATGAATAATTGTTTTTTCAAAAATATGTGTTCAAAAAGGAACTAACTAATTCACAATAATTAATAATTATGCAAATTAACCCGGAATACTTAGAAAAACGGTACGGACATAAAAAGAGGTCGAACGTACATACATACATACATATATGTATGTATAAGTTCCTGTTTCTCGGAGTCTGTTAAAAAGATAAATAGGGTCTGAACTAAATGATGTTTTTATAGGATAGAAATAGCAAACGAACATGCAGGCCACCTGGTGTTCAGTGCTCTTCAACCCATGAACGTCCATGTTCTACGAGTATCTAAGGTCGTACATGGATACATGTTGATTTTAGTGTCTCGTTGCAATGAATTACAGCAGAAATAGGTAAAGTGGTGGTATTTCCCCGGTCTACATAGCTTACAACCTGTACGATATTACATTACAAAATAATATTACCAAACTAAACTACCAACGGTGACCACTTACCATCAGGTGGCCCGTATGCCTGTTTGCCAGTCCTTTCACATAAAAAAAAAAACCAAACTTTCTACTTGCAACCTATACTTTTTACGTATCCCTTAAACATATTATAAATTACAAGGGAAGATTAGGCAGTACTAGTAAATAACAGATTGTTATGTTATTAAAGAAATGATAATTTGAAGGCCAAAAATTATAAAAATGGTACTATGGTTGTAGTAAAACCTAGTATTAAAAATATGTACTACATACTTGACCTAAGAATGTTGGAACTTTAGTAGACATAATTTGTTCACACGTGTTTAAAATGTTGAAATGTCACAGTCCGTGTATCGCTACGGGCAGTACAAGACGTTAGAATGAATGTTGATATAACAATTTTTTATTAGTTACAAGCTGTCTACTGTCTGCTGTCATTTAATCCTTGGCTTGTGAAGATTGAAAATTGAAAATGTATCATACATGTACCAAAGTTCTGCTCAGTACTTTCTGCGTAATGCTTGCACAACGTACAGGCATTCCACCCGTCTTCTGTAGACGCCGAGTTATTTATTTTTTTAATAATCTTTATGTTACAGAAAGGCTTAAACCTATATTTTTATTATTAATATGGTTTGGAACATTATTTAGTATAAAGCCCTAATATTCCTGTATATAACATGCCCTAATAATACTGTGTATATTTATAGATAGTTTTGTAACGAACTAAACGCGTCTCCATGCACATATGTATGTATGTATGTACATACATACATAGTTGACTAAATAGAGTTGTAACGGTAGGTGTACGTTTGCTAATTTGTGGCATATCTGGGTATATAATTCAGCATAAAACGCAGCTTTCTAATATATTTAACTATCGTAGTGGACTCTATTTTATGTTATAGGAAGAAATTAGATCAAGGTTTTATTGCTAGATTAACCTCTGAACATTTATTAATCTGTGGCATGTTGAAGTTTGAAAGGCAATACTAAACACTAATAAAAAGTAAAATAATTATAGAGGTTTTAAGATTGGGCGAGGTCGGATTATAATGGAGACATTATTAAAATTTATTAATAACAAAGTAGTTATGAATTGCTTATTTGACTTTGTATTACGCTTACCACACATGATAGTTAGTGACTGTGTTATACATTCTCAACTTATTAACTTGTTAGCTTGCTGGTTGCTTGAAATGTTAAAGCTAAAACAGGTGATGGGTTGCTGACCAGGGAAATACCGCCGCTACGCTCAGTTATACCGTTAAGCCATTATTCGGAAGAATGATGTAGTTGCCGGAAAATACTAAGTATGAAGCGACAATCTTAGTACTCAGCAGTACCAACGCCACTATTAATTATCACAGCCAGTACCATAGTCTTACGGTACTGGCAGAGATTAAATATGGAAGTCCACGGGTTGTAGACGGTACTCAACACCAAGTGGCCTGTATGCTCTTTTGCTTCTTCTTTCTAATAAAAAAAGAAATGTAAAAGAAATCTGGTGATGCAAAAACGGTTACAATAAATGACAATAAGGTGTCAGAATCGTTGCAATTCTTTTTACATAACTCTACAGCTAGTTCTCTTTATATGTATGTCGATATAAAATACAAAGAATATAGCTATCGATTTATTAAACTATACACAGTAGGCAATAGGATGTCGTTATAAAATAAACACATTACATTTAAATATTGCTTTAGGACTTCAGCAATTGATTTGAAGGCGCTTATATACAATATCCTAATAGGCACGGCATTTAAAATAAAATTTCCTTCAAAGGAAAACTATAACAATAACAATTTGTAATTTGCAACTCATTTCTTATAAGGAATATAATTTAAGTATCGTTCTAATAAATCTGTCTAACAAGAATGCCCGCCATCTTCTGAAATATATGCCACTTAAAATAATTGTGCAGATATCACGCATAACACCATTTGTAGGTTGTAATAAAAACGCTTTATAAGGACTCTATGCAATATCAAATAGTTCATTCGTCACGCGTTGAAGTCTTTTTAACGATCATATCATTATAGAAGTTGCGTCAATGTTACCTATATTCTTACATCACGCAAATGTGAAGTTTCTTCAGATAGTTTTTTATGTTACTTTCATAAATAATATAAGATTAAGTTACAATAATTTATATTCATATTTTGTGTTTAAATCACTTAGATTAGACGTTCAGTCACAGTATAAATATATATGTAGTTATAGACTAAGGATAAATATTATAATATTATTGTTAACGCATGTACTTTAATTTAAGTTACTGTAACGTCAAAGTGCGATTTTGTGCTGCAAAAGATAAAATAATTTCATTTAAAATTTTGCAATATATTCTTATGATAAATACAGTGCGCGAAAATTATTTTAAATTACAAATAATTGTATGCATCTTACTCTGATGTTGTTAAAAAATATATTCTGTAGCGATATCGATTACTGGAAGATCGCATGTAGATAACCTACATACGCATAGTTAACTATATGTGTATGGGTTATTAAGTGTAGGTACTTGTTGGCATTGTGCAGTACTTTATAGGGTATCGCACTTCAATATAATCTATGTATACCATAACGAAACACAATATATCCTTTTAAAATTGTTTCCGAATTGTTTTTATTATTTTTTAACTATATACGACTTTTTTGGTGTAGTGGTTACCGCACCGGTACACCATTCGAAAGATCTTGGGTTAGATTCTCGACAAGGCAGAAGTTTCAGTGATAACTTTAGATTACTGTTTCTGGACTGGATGTCGGTGTAATTGTCTCCATGTATCTATGGTATCGCGATACAGGGAATCCTAGTGTGGCTATGAGTGTAAAGCATTATTGTTATTATTTTACTATATCTGGCGGCAGACAGGTTATCTGATGGTAACCGTCAGTATCGCCTAAGCAACCAGATTAGTTGCCAATGCGTTACCGGTTTTGAAGTAGATCTCTTACTCGCTATTACGAGTATTTTAACTAAATGACAGATTTAACGTATCCTTTGAGGCATAAAATAGTACAAATTTTTTAGCCATTTGTCCAACGACTTATCACACCCGATACGATGATACTTATACGTAATAATGATGTATAGCACAGCTAAAATTTATTATTCTACATTCGACTAAAATTGCTATTTAGATAATATCAGTAACATTAACTTTTAGTGTGTTCATATCTTACTATAGTTAAATTACAATCGTTCTATAATATATAGTTACTACAATTTCTACAAAGTACAAAGAGTCGATCTGCAATTTCGATTATTTATTCCATGCTAGATATGTTTCTCTACCTAATCTGATATTAGCTTACCAATCTACTCAGGTACTGTTGCCTATACATACATAGATATTATTATTAGTATTAGAGAGAAATTATCTAATTAGACAAAGTACAGTTCAACAATGTTCTTTTCATCAAAACATAGATTGCGACCTGCACATTGTAGATGGTAAATGTGATAGACTAGAGAGGTAAACTGCACCATAAATTTCTACCATTAAGCAGGAATATTATTGTGCTCCGACCAGAAATGTGTTATTATCGACAGCTATTTGAGGTGACTGTCTTAAGTATAAAATACAAAACATATGTACGCGCAACTTCACTAAAATTAGCCATAAATAAACTTCAAATTGAAGCTAAAATGATTGTGTATGAACAAATGCAGTCAATAATAATTAAAAAAGTAACGCCATGAGCTCAGCGTAGCGGAATATAAAATTCATTTTATAGCGATAAAATCAAAAGAGATAAGTATCTATTAATACTTTTAACATTCTTCTCATGTCTGTTCTTATACAATGGCGTTTTAGAGAAAATATTACATAGCCTCTTAAACATTTCAGATTATATCAATAAATGACAACCTTAGTATAACAGGGCCATTCTTTCTGTTTGTATTTTATATCTTCGGTAACTATACGTTACAAGATCAGATAAGGCATGTTGAAGAGCATGTGATATTTCGCAGTCATTTAAAACACATACACGAGTATTTTGGTTGTGGAACTTGAAGGTAGGCCTTTAGTTAAATGTTAATGTCATCGGTTGCGTATAAACTATATGTATTGAAGATTTTTAACTATAAATCATTTAAAAAATATATCACTAAGTGTGATAGTAATAGTTAGTTTTGGTTGTTTAAAATATTCAAATAATGTATTAATAAGTTATCATAACAAATACCTTTGAGACGGTTTTATTTAACTTGTATGGTGGGTCAAGTTGAAGGGTTGGTTGGTTGTAGGATGAGAATTTGTTTGCTGACAATTAGTTTGTAGAACATAAACAAAGATTACGTCACTTCTTCTACGTCTATGCCCTGTCCAAATCAAAAAGATAAAAATTTGCTTAAATTATTGTTCATAAAACGATAATTGTGGAACTTTTTGCAGTTTAGTACGTGTTGTAGGTATTAAGAAAAAGGCGCTATATTTTTAAAAAAGGTCAGTGTTAAGTGGTATTGAATCAAATAAAGCTTTTTGAGGTATTATCCCGGTAACATCACAATAAAGTGGCACTGAAATAATTTAATATTTTGTAAATATAAGAAACTAAATACTTGATTAGAAAATAAGTTTGATAACATTGATGTAATGTATTAAAAGATACATAAAATTTTTAAATTATATATTTTTTTGATTAAATTATACGCACTTGATGTCGCTTCATATCGCTATCGCTAATGGTAATGTGAAATATGACTACGAGAGTTACAATGGTAACAATAGCTTAAGTGTAAACTGGCGTCCATACAACATTAAATATTTTGCAATCTGTTTTCTTAAATAAGAACTGCTCCAGTAAAGAAAATAAATTTAAAATGAGTAGAAAAGAAAATAAATTATTTTTAAATTTCACGACAAGTGTGACTTTTTTTTTACAAATTATGTTAAATAAAGAAATCATTCAATCAACACAAAGGAAACAATCTAATTTTAAAATTCGGTACTACACTATTGTATGCAACCAAGTTTCTCGTGGTGCAACGTATGCATATTACGGAAATAGTTGTACATTTATTTCATTGCACAAATTAGAGTTCGTGATTTCAGGCTAGGCACTGCATTGTGTAGAGCAAAACTTGTTATATGTCATTGATTTTGTACAAAATCGCTAACACAATTTCGAAAGTGTTTTTTAATTCCAGATATGTACATATTTTTTATTGAATAAGCAAACGAGCATGCAGGTCACCTGGTGTTAAGTGGTCACTGCAACCCATGGACAGGCAGTACCTTAGTCCTACCTGAAATCGCAAATAGATGCGTTGCTACTTCTGAGGACTAAGATCGTCGCCTCGTATTTAGTGAACACAGCATCCACACGCTCTTTCCGAAACACAATATATTGCTGCACGGTAGATATAGGTTTGGCGGTGGTACTTCCTCGGGCGCTAGCCTACCACTTATCAAAATATACGGTAAAAGTACGGACATACATATTTGTACGGACTAATTATTATTGTATTTAGGTTACATGAATGTGATTATGAGGAAGCTGCAGCCTGTTAGCTGATGAAAGGTAGACGTTGAAGGAAATGTTAATCGAGATCTATAACACATAATATGTGTCCTTGGGCTTGTTCTAAATTAATCTCATTTCAGACGATTATACTAACCAGTGCCAAGGCACAGTTAGTGCAGATAATAGTAGTAGGTACATATGTATATAGTTTATAAACTCAATATATAGGATACTTTTTATGCCGTTCATGCTGACAAAGTCGCGGTCAGTAACTAATTAAATAATCTAACAACCTACAAAACTCGCAATATTGACCTTGGACATTAATACATTGTAAATAATGAACCTGGAGTTATTGTCACTCGCTGGTAGTACCTACAGGTAGTAGATATAAAAATCGTAACCCTTGTACCTCCAAACAAGGAAATACATGAGACAATTTGAATACAATAGTCATAAGACAGTAATATCGTGGCTATCGTGCTGAATAACACAAGGTGGCTCGAAATAATATTTGGACGCGTGTAAAAGGTGTTACACACTGACTTGGAACTGGGTCGCAGGCTGTTACTTAATTTATAGTGTTTCTTACAAAAATGAGATTGATCTTATGAATTAAATTGGTACAAAAAGTGCAAGTCTCGCTATTTCGTAGTTTTATAACTGGCACTTCCAACACGCGTATATTATCAGATTTATCTGATGGATGTAAAACTAATACTCATCTAACAATGTAATTATTTAATGCTGCTTTTAGTATAACATTATATGTAACCTTGACTAGTAGACGGTCAGTTTGGCAATTATAAATTAACAAATATATATGTACGTGTTATTGTTAAAGTAAGACTCTATCATGTCGCGATGCTATCTTTAAGTGTTCATAAGTGAAGTGATTTTTTAAATGAAAGGTTTGCATGTATTGTAATAATTTAGATTGCATTTAGTATTTCAATGTATATTGCATGCATTTAATTTAGTATCACCATTAATTAAGGACATTGAACTAGATGGAATAAAAAACTTGACTTTTTATCAAAAAGCTTTTTTGTCGGATCTGTGACATTAGGAATATTTACAAAGGAGAGTTATTTATGTCACCTTTTTATCCGTGTTATAATCGAGACGCATCAATAGCACGCGTTCAGCCGATATACTCGTACGTATTTATAGCTTCTAAGTGTATATGCCTCACAACATTCAAACTATCTGTTCCATTCACAAACACAATAATATGATAATTAGTAAGATTTACTGCCGTAAACGCAGCTAATCCTTTTAGTGCTGTTCTAAATGCCTACCTAGATCACGACTTGCGGCCGTAGATCAATATTAGACGAAAGAAATTCTTATCTCAGATAAGTAATTTGATTTAAATACCTCGTTATCAATCACTACTGTTGATTTGTTTGTAAATAAATGTGCTAATGTGCCACTGGCTTCCGCTCACGGCTTCGCTCGCGTGATATGTTCATAAAAAGAAGCGTATTAATATGATTTCGCATAATTTTAGTTAAGCAAAAGATTTCACAATACATTTTCTTCCGTGTAGGCAGCACACTTTATACTCATACTAGCAATCAGAACTCACTGACTTTGGTGTCATTGTGTAATTTGGTAATAATATGAGTCGTTATAGATTGTAGCGTATGTGTTGTTCTGGTGTTTACATTGAACCTATACATATATATCCAGTGTCTTTATTAAATAGAAAAAATTTAAACGTATAATGTATTTTCGTAATGACATAGTATCATAGCTCTTAAAAGTGATCGTGCAGACACAGCATGTTAATTGTTTACACGTTAGTCATGGGAAATCATGAGTAACGTGCCCACATTCCGTTAATGCATTACTTAATCAATTTTTCCAAAGTTTAATTCCCTGTACAAAGCAACGAAATATGTGATGTAACATTTTAATATATATTTTATTGTTTATGTAACGTGCCTATTATTAAGATGTATTGGTATCTATCAAAGTAGGTAAGCATATTTAAGACAATCTTTTCTTCCTTTTACCAAAATAATTGTGGGACAACTTCATAGCCATCTGATCCCAAACTACTGCCTAATTTGGGATGAGATGGTCGTGAAGTAGAGTAACGTAAGATCAAAATAAGAGAGTGAATAGAGCCTGTACTGCGGTTACCAGATGACTAATAAACATAAAAACACAACACAATCCTTCGTGTTCATCACATACATTTGTTACAAACAATAGTCCTGGATAGGCATCCTACCCACGAACTTTGGCTTAGCAGTTAAGGTCAATAACAAATAGACCAATCGGCCAGTCAAATACAGGGCCACATAATTTAACAATATAAAAATTAAACGCAAATCTTGATTGTAGCTCGAAGCGTATCTGATAACTCCGGAGGGTTTCACAAAAGCGACGGGTCAAGGTCATTAACACGTTATTTTCAC
Source organism: Tiana niger (assembly GCA_018249895.1). Classification (NCBI taxonomy): domain Eukaryota; kingdom Metazoa; phylum Arthropoda; class Insecta; order Lepidoptera; family Hesperiidae; genus Tiana; species Tiana niger. The sequence continues at coordinate 9,722 of DWNH01000066.1, forward strand.
CGCATTTTTGCCATAATTGATGTGGTATGTGCTTGAGCTATTTCATTATAGAAAAGTGGTATTTTAGGGATCCTTCGTAAAATAACAAAATTGCGCTAGTTGAAATTATATAATGGTATTTGAACATAGAAACCTAACATAACATACCCAGCTACGAACATACATATATACATACATTTGTACATATGTACTTGTACTTAATGTGGCGTTCGTCATTTTTTAATATATTAAAGTTTGTAGTTGCGTATTTTCCAAAATTACTATACGTAAGGTTTTTATTTAAAAATTATTCTCTCTTAGTGGTTTTTACAATTAAATTATTGCATTATTTACAATATATTTTGCATTTAGAAATTTTAAAGGTCCATCAGTATGTATGGTAGGTATGATCACATTTCTAATAGCAAAATGCAGGCATAGAACTAAACTGAATTAAAAAAAAGGTCACTTTTTATTTACGAGAGTTTTTGATTCTACTGTATGTTACATTTACGAGTGATAGTTAATAACGGGACCTTTTGTATTGCATTATCGAACAGTATTTTTACTAGTAAGTTATTTTAAGTTAGTTTATTAATGATTTTTATTTTTTTTATAATTTTGCATCATATATACACACATATAAATAAATAAATATTATATAATACTTGTAAAAAAATTGATTTACTTTTTAAAGCAATTTTCAATAGGGTCAATGAAAGACCTTAAGAAAAAGAAGAAAGAAGATGTCAATTTGTATTTTGTTTTGCTTTGGATTTTAGTTTTAACAAAACCTTAGCTCTATATTTATACACACACTTGACCAAAAAATTTCGGTTCCGGTTGTTTCACCTCTTTCTTAACTGCCTCGAAACTATTTCAATTATCCACTTAGTGTACTCAGTCAAGTAAACGATTTTATTAAAATTTTTGCATTGTGACGTAAGTTTTCTTGCTTAAACAATGTAACAAATGGGTGAATTTGTTTAATTATCGGCGTGTTTTGAAAATGTTTCTGTAAGTTCTATTAAAACTAAGAAATGGCTCCCAAGCTATTTTGGGCAAGAGAATCCTTTTCCAAAATGAACTTCTACTTCAGACCACACAGCCAAATCACTTTAAATCCTATCTCTAGTTTTTTTCCAATTTTTGGTTTATGTCGATTTGGGAATTCCTGCTTCCTGTTGCGGATATATTGTATTATCTTCTTGTAAAGATTCCCACTATGCCATCTTGTTCAAATCTTGTATGATCTGCAACCCTTTTATCTTAGTATCATATTATTTCTGTACTATATGAGGCTTGATATATAATAGATGTTTATAAGCTGAAAAATGATCTCTTTCATATTTTATATGAGTCGATTATTGGTCAATTAATTAAATATAAAAACTACTATTTAATTTATAGTCACAATGTCAGATGGTGATCTTATTTTTAATACATTTTGCATAGACATGATATGAATTAATGGACTATGTAGCAATGTAGCAAAACATGTTGCATTATTATTGTATATCAGTTGTAAAATATATTTGCTGTTTTACTTGTATCTTATAGCATAAGAGCACTCACTGCCACGCTCTACTTGTCGATCTTTAAGTAGATAATTTCAAAGGCGTTTCTAAACAATTTAAGAAAACGGTATAAGCATTATATTAATATCATTTGTCAGGTACATACATAAAATTAAACTTTAAATTTTTGGTAATGTAATTCGTATTGCAAAGCATAGCTAATGAATTAAGGCATACCAAATACAATATAAGTTAATTTCAGGTACAATATACCCTTCACTTAAGCCGAAAATTAGTTACCTAAAGGTTATAGTGAACATATCTCTTTATATTATTGGCGTGTACCTAATACCTACATATGTATATGTATATACTCTCCACTATAAAATAAGGTATAATACGTAAACCATGTAATTTGTGTAATCGGTATCTTTAGAGTATCTATATCTGTCATGAAATCTCTTGCACAAAAAATTTGGAAGGTAGATTTTAGTGAGTTAAACTAAGGTTTTTTTGCAGCGCTTCGTATAAATTCAATATATTTAAATATTGGTTTTAAAATCTCCGATTTAGCCTAAAGTTTATTAATTTTTTTTCCCTTTTGAATAAATAGTAAATGGAAAGATCGTTAATAGGTCTATCGTGACTTAACATGCTTTGCTGATCCATACGACTAAGCTGGCACCCATCGCGTAAAGTAATGCATTCTCTACTAAAACCTTTAAATCGACGCGTCATCTTTCTTTAACATTTAATCGGAAGTAAATGGTAACAACCTACTTGTTTAGGTGATCCTAAATCGCGATAATGCAGTAAAAATTTCCTTACTTTCTGACACTGCCTTCAAGGTATACATATGTAGGTACAATTTAAAATGTTATGAATTACTTATATACATTTATATTATAGAAGTATATAGATTACTACCACTGCCGTATATTCAGACAAGGACGAGGTGCGATTTTGTTTCAGAAACGAGTAGTAAGTACTGTTGCTATGCTGTATGGAGATATTCGATATTCATGAACTGCTTTATCGCGTCCTTGTCCACAGTAGTGTTATGCTGAATCCGTAGGCGGTCGCGGAAAGTTCAACGGCATATACCTACATTTACCTTTCATTTGTTTAATGGCTGCTATATTTTTTGTTCCGCTGCGATTTCCGCATACCTGGAACCTTTTTATTGAACATAAAAGCACGCTTATATATATTTTACTATTCAAGGCTCGATTGATTTGTAGCTGGAGTTTTTTTATAATGAGATCTATGATGATAGATAAGATACGTTTTGTGGTCACTAATTGATTTCATTTACTAGCTACCCAGCTTTACACTAATATGATATCATAAGCACCGATAGCCTAGTGGTTACCTGGTCGTACCATTCCGGTGGGTAAGGATTCGATCCTCGCACGCAACTCTAATTTTTAGGTATTGTATGCCTATTATAAATTAATTGTCACTTGCTCTTCAGTGAAGGATAACATCTCATACAAACCTGTATGAGAGTTCGCCATAATGTTCTCGAAAGTCATGTGAAGTCCGCCAAGTCGCACTTGGCCAGCGTGGTGCGACAGTGATGGCTTGTTGATAATGATGATGATACAACCACAGTAGATCAATACGCAATTTCTCTATATTTATGCTTAATCAATATTTTTAGCCCAAGTTGTGTTTATACTTGCCCTTATTTTGTTTTTTATATGTTAAATATTTTATCTACGCTCTATTAAATATTTTATGTTATTGCCCTCAAAGTTATCTAAAAGAAATTGCTTTTTTTGTACGTACTATCTAAAACGTGTAATAATTGGTAACGTTTTTATTTCTATGTACAATTAAGTTATATAATAATAATGACAATATTAATCTCTTAATCCTCTGTAGCATCTTAGATAAGATTGAAATGTTGGGTCTCACCAAGTCTTGGTCTAAAAGCAGCGATTACTAAAGTCGGGTGGTCTTAATAATTATTCGGTTAAGTTACCTTGAAATAATATGTACCATTGAATTTCTATTGAACCACCCCTAACTTCGATGCGCAGATTAGAGGTGACGAAAAAAATTAAAATATAACAAAAAGAGAGGGGAACGTGTTTATTGTTTCCTGTCACGTGTACTAACAGAACATTTTAATATTGCGTTCACGTCGGAATGTGAACTGTGTCAACTTAACAAAACGACTGAAAATAATTCCAAATATAACCTGCTCCTTTTTGACATGAGACATAAATATAAGTTACAAGGTTACTGTACAAAGGTATTCAATATTACGTAATGCTTGAAAGTTGGTTGTGCAAGTTACTGGACTTGAAATAAGTTCACAGATAATAATAGTTTTTATTAGCTGTATTTTACTTATATTATTATAATACACATTGGCAAGAAATACAATATAAAATTATAAATTACAATAAATTTAAACGGCAAAGAATTGTACTTAGAATTAACTACATTTAAAATAAATAAAATTAGAACTAATGAATTATAATTACAATGTAATTTAACTTAGCTGCTAATATTTGTTAAGTATTTAAAAAAAGTCTCTGCGTTATAAAACAATGGCCGGTTACTTAGGAAACAAACTGTTTTATGTTCAACTTGTAACAAATATGTACTTTCTATTCTAATGTTAGATAGGAATGTAAGCGATAATTTTTTACAAAGTTTTATAGTAATTTTATAAGTATGCTGTACAATGATATCAATAATGTATAAAATTATATCTGTTTGCTGGGTGGAAAGTCAAGGGTAGTATAAGCGGGTCTTGTTCTAGGCACAGGAGGACGGCGAGGTCTCGGATGAGTCTTCCCTCCTTCAGTTTTGGCATTTATAGTCGGCTCTCCCTCTTCGGGGAGGTAAGGGGTTCTTGGATTTAGAACCAGTGCCTTGTAAGAGGAATGAGAGTCAGCTATGCTTCTCCCATCTCCTTCATCTCTCCGTGATAGTTCCGAAAACGGAGAAACTGATCTTTTCTCAATTCCGCTCGGTCCGGGCGTCTCTTCTTTAGGCTTCAATTCATACACATTTTCTTCCTTTCTTTTCGGCTCGGCGTCTTTCTTGAACTTTGTTTGCCGTTCGATAATCTCGGCTGTTGTCAAGTCTGAACCTTGAACATCAGTTTCTAGAGGTGGGGCGGATAGCCAGGGTCTAGAGCCATTAGTGCACCAGCGCTCATCAGTTTCGCTGGCATCACCCAACAATCCCAATTTTTCCAAGTTCTGCAAAAGCAGATTCTCGCTAGAACTTGCCGCTCTCATTTCTGTTTTAGAGTCTTCTGCTAGAAGTAGTTCTGCTAACGGAGGGGCGAGGCCTAAGCCGATGTTCCTCTCGTGATATACTTCAGAAATGGTAGGAGTTAGTTCACCGCTCATGTGTCTTACTTGGGCCATGGAGTCTCTGCTGCTAGTGCCCATCTTGGGTCTCGGAACTCGTTTGGAAGTAGTCGGTTGGTTAATTGCTTCTGTCTTCTCCTCTTCTGCTGTTCGCCTTGGTTGAGCAGCCGCAAGATCATAGAAGGCGTCCAAGTATCTAGTATGCGAATGCTCCGGTCGTCTTCTTAAAACCGTGTCGTGTCCAGAACTTTCCCAGTCGGAGTCATCTGTAGATGGAGGTCGTCTCGTATACAGTGTTCTGATCTTGGTTTGATGTGCCAGTGCCAACGATACGTCTCTCGGTGGTGCAGTTGATGCTGGTGGAGGGGCGGCTGGTGGTGATGGTGTGAATGCTGCATCACTTTCTCCTCGGTATCTTGGTGGCGGAGGAGCCGGAGGAGGCGCAGTTCTACCATCAGGCTCTCCTCTTCCCACTTCCGTGGTAGATGTAGAACCACGTACGTACATCGTGAATGCCCCTCCACATGATCCCAATGGCAACGGAGGTGGTGGCACTGAGGAAACGCTTTCTTCTGTAATTAATTTTTATAGGTTAAGGTCGATGTAGTTCTTATAGTAAGTGAGTAATGACTAACAATATAAAATGACAATTTGGGTACATACGTCGATGCTGTCTTGGAGGAGGTTCGCCATCCGAATGGGGTTCTAAATCTCCATCGTCAATGGAAGCCAGTGATTCAACGCTGGAGCTGGATTCCAAGCTGAGACTGCGCGGTGCCTCTTGGGTGTCTGTATAGAAAATATATTAGGTGTCAGGTATAAATTTTAAAAAAGTATGATGCAGTCACATCCAGCAGAAATGGCAGCTTGAATTGGTTATAAGAAGTTTAGGCGTCCTTAAATTTTTCGCTCACAATTCGTCCAATTATTAAAACATAACCTAAATAGACTGGACACATAGACAGAGATAAGATATTCATAATACGATAATATCTAGAAGTGTATGGATGGAAATATTTATATAAAAAATATAGTCACCGAAGAGAGCGAGCAACGCCTGCAACACGAACTGTATGTGTCTACGGTTGGCAGCCTTGCCGGTGCGCAGCGTCACCTCGTCCTGCCCCACGGCCGCCAGGTCCAGCCCCAGCGACGCCAGCAGCTCGTGGCACCCATTCACGCGCCACAGCCTGCCCGCATCAACACGACAATAGTTACAACCACCAATAGTATTCCACGCCCACATGCACACAGTTACAATGACTGCATGCATCAACACTATAATAGTTACAATCATTATAGTATTCCACACCCACACGCAAAGTATTATGAAGCAGAATAGTAGGTATTACCGAATAGTATTCCAAATTTATCGATGTAATATTATTTACGATGAAACAGATACAATGATAAATATTATTCCAAGATTATGGATGTAATATTTTTTACGATGTTACAGTTAGTTATAAGGACGAATAAGCGAAAAAAAGTTAACGATGTTTTATTTTTCCAATGTAACAGTTACATCGACCAATAGTATTCCAAATTTACAGATGTAATATTTTTTGCGATGTAACAGTACAACGAGAAATTCCAAGCTTACCGATGTAATATTTTCTACGATGTAATACTTACAAATAACAACGATTAATATTCCAAAACCAATGTAATGTTTTTTTGTACACTATGATTTATCCTAATCAATTACTAATAAATAATTAGCATTATCTACTAACTCAAAACAGTATATATGTAACTCACCGCACATTAACAGCGACTTCGATGGTGTCGCCCTCTGCGTTCTTGACGGAGAATTGCGAGATGACGGCGCGTACCACTCCGATGATGTCGTCCGCCACGTCGCCGTTCGATATCAGTTTCGACAACGCTTGCAGGGTCGTAGGGGTCAATCCTGTTTACAGAGAGTTATCTAGGCTTTTGCTTATATTCGATAAAGTAAGAATCGGGCGCGCGGGCTAAAAGTAAAGTAGTCACTGAAAAATAGTGTCATATGGTCATACCTAATAGTGCTTGTAGACTAGCAGAGCACTGCGTCAGTCTTTCCTCTGGATCACTTTGAGGGAAAAACACGCTCGATGGTATTCCGTTGGCTGCCGGTTCGAACCTACGTGACAAATATTAACAAGGTGATTTAAGACATAATAACAAAATACGAATGGGACGCAAAATGAAACGGTAAAATATATTGTACATTTTTGATGTATTTCGAGATCCAAAGTGAAAAGGACTGCTAGTAAAAGTAATCTTAAAAATTGGCTATGGTAAGGAAATTACAATGAAATGAATGACAAATATGATCTAGGAAAAAAACTTAATAAACGTGAAGTGGAAAAGAGGGTATCAAAGACAAACTGAAGTGAAGTGAAGAGAAGTGAAGTGAAAAGGTCGGTATAAAAAGGAATTAAAAAAATGAATTAAAAGGTGAATATGCAAAGTATTTATGTATAGATTACAATGAAAATCACCTATTACCTAGTCACCTATTATTATAAGAATTACATTGGGAAACGAATGTTTATAATATATGTATAATCAAATCTTTAGTACCTGAATCCAACGCTCATGAGTAGTTCCCTCCAACCAGTGGCGCTACCTGCCTTGTTTTCTATACTCTTCTGTGTCGTATACATTGCATTCTTCTGCCCTCGCACTATTCTCTGTAAAGACTTCTCTACCAAGTGCAGGCACACTCGTAAAGCATCTCTGGAAATAGGAAAAGTGAATTGTGATTTGAAGTCGATGTTTTGATATTTGTGTCCTATGTGATGAACAATAAAGACTTATTGTAATGTACTGTAATGAAACTGTTTTAAATTTAAAATTGCTTTACGGTAGAATTTGGTGTGGCGGTGATATGTGGCATGTTTATTAAAAAATCACTAGAGACCGGCACTTGTCGGGCGCGGCGAGCAGGTCGCAGAGAGCTTGCCCCATCAGCGCCACCTTGTTGCTGAGGCGCACGTTGGCGCCCAGCAGCGCCAGCCCCGCCCAGTGCGCCGGGTGTGAGAAGTGCTTCGTGTGCCGCACCGTCTGCATCGCGTCGCCCAGCGCCCTGGACACCATTACAAACACTCACTTCAACTGGCCTCTTGGTCTGGTGGTTAGCGAACCTGACTGTCTGACTAACAGTGTATCAGCGGGCAAGCGGGCAAAATCTGCTCTTACCGCCAACGCGAACGCCCTGCGCTCAATATGCTCGTCATCTCTTAATAAGTTCTTATAAGATTTAGGATCACATAGGGTTTCATAGGGTTCTGGGTATGAGACACGGTAATAATCCATCAATTTTAGGTAACGATATACATTTCAAGTTGCAATTTACAAGTTAGAATGTAGACTTAGATTAATTGGGAAGATCTGGTAATGTTGACTGTTATCACCTAAAAATATACAATTCTATGAACAATCCTAACTTTCAACTTACTTGGCAACCCTGCTTCCTTGTAGCAATGCAGAATACAGGGCTCTATAGAGTATTTTAGTAGCGGTGTCTTGCGGCGCTGGCCAGAGAGAGACCAGAATAGCTTGAGCTCCCGCGGCAAGTAAAGCGCGACACAGCCGGGACACTCCTTCGCCGGCTATTGTTACTGCTTCTGTATCTTCAGTGTCTTGTAATGCTGCGCTTGATGGAGCGCACGATATCACTACCTGATGTTATAAATATATTTTGTTATGTAAATAAATGAATAACTTTACACTCTTCTTTTAAGTTCTACAACTCCTAGTATCACGAGTGATACTGGTAAATAAAGAATACTCAAAATAGACGTAGCCAGCTGGTTTTATTTCTGCTCTGCTAAACAGTTAGTTTTAAGGCTACTTTAGCTCTCGATCAGTTAGGACAAACATGGGTAAACTTTAAGTCTTGCGCGCCAGAGTGTTATAAAAGATAAAAATATTTTAAAAAGTAAGAATATTTTCTTATACTTACACAGAAAAGAAAATAATTTATTTGGTCAAATATGACTTATGTTCAAAGTAGATATAAAAGTTTCATATAAATCAAATTTTATCTTTTCATGATCTCTAGTCAGATTATTAAAGATTAGAACTCACCAGTCGAGCTGTAATTTTCAGGGTCATAATTTCTGCAGCAGTCAGCATGAACTCTGACGCCGGCGGTAGCTCTTCATTGCTATGTGCTAGATCTGCATCTGAACGAAACAATGGTTCAGTTCATTAGTTCTGAGTTTTGCACAGCACTATAAATCATCATCATTATCAACCCATCATAGTATCACAGCTGGGCACGGGTCTCCTCTCGAATGAGAAGGATTTAGACCACGCCACCACGCTGGCCAAGTAGGGGTTGGTGGATTTCACATGCCTTCCTGGATTTTTTTTTTCAAATGCTCTCACTCATCCAGGTTTTATCACGATGTTTTCCTTCACCGAAGAGCAAGTGATAATTATTGTATAATACGAAGATAACATCGAAAAATTAGATGTGCGTGCGGGGATCGAACCCGGACCCACCGGAACCGTAGACCGAAATTCAACCACTAGGCTATCACTGCACTATAAATAGTTAATAGAAATTAAACTCGTAATACGTACTTTCTTCTTCATGTTCTGTAGATGTGTCCGCAACACCACTACCGACGCTGGTGTTAAGAAGGCGTTTTGCTTGAGAATCGACCTGAACGAACATAATTAAGAAAATATTAGAAATAACAAAAATATTATTAATATTAATGTGAGTGAAATGTAGAAGACAAATACACAATTATTTGTTTGCACAAATTTGAGAAAGTCCTAAGGTAAGGAAGGTACATTTAGTTCAGAACATATTTACCTTTTCAGGTGCACAAATTTAAATAATGATAATTAGTTTCATTATACATACAACTGAAAAAGAAAGTTAAAATAAATAAATAAACTGTATGCATTATTTTGATGCATGAATGATGGAATTAATTTACAACAATGCATGAATTGTCTGTATTTACAAGAGATAAATCAATCGTGGAATCTTACCACTTCGCCAGGGCTGAGAACGATGCCTGGGGTCTTCCAGCAAACGTGAGTCGCGAAGTGTATGCACTCAGCTTGCGGCAGCTGAGCCAACACGGCCTCCTTGGAAGCCTACAAAAATTATGCGATGAGATAATATTTATTGATAATTTTAATCTTTTTTTTTTCATAATTGTTAAGGTGTTATTCGAGAGCATACGACTTACGCCCGAAGTTATTATTTAATCAACAGTTTGTTTGAGTTAAAAAAAGTTAACATGGCTATAATGTAACTGACGATAATGAAAGATAACATGGCCTATATAACTCGACTATGATCCTTGTGTCTGGTTACTATAGCACAGGCTCTGCCTAGTTTGGGATCAGATGGCCGTGTGTGAGTTGTCCCAAGATATTTATTTACTCATTACCTGATAGTCAGTGAGAGGAGTGACTCGTAGCATGTCCGCGACTAGTTCGGCCTCCTTGAGCTGCGCATGTGCAGGCGCCCAGCGCGCGCCCACGCGCGGCCCGCCCACCACCACGCAGCGCATGCCCGACTCCGTGTTGCTCGTGCTCGACGCTGTCGCTCCTGCTGATCCTGTTCATTATTATATTCAGAATAAATAGCAAACGAACGTGCATGCCACCTGGTGTTAAGTGGTCACTGCAATCCACTTGCAACTTCAAGCAGTGCTTTAGTCCTACCTGAGATTACAAATATGATAGATGCGTTGTTACTCCCGAGGACTAAGATGGTCGCCTCGTATTTAGTGAACTTCGGTATCCACACCCTAGAATAGGGTAGGTAGAATTGGGTGTGGCGGTGGTATTTCCCCGGGCGGTAGTCTACCATCTATGATATAGGTAGGCTACCTACTATCATTATGTTCAAGGGCAGGGATTCAACTTTTACTGGAATTTTATTTTGAATAAATGACTTGTCTCATGAAGCCTAAACTTGGAAGTGCAAGCTTGTGGCTGTTCCTAGTGGAAACACAATTTGTATGTAATGTAACTATGTAAATCACCTAAGGTAACAAAATTGTTTCTGTTCTTACGTAAATACATAATATTTTCAAAGTTTTATTTCAAAAATACAACATACCATGGTCATGATGGCGAGTTCGGGCGTGCCGGGCGCGCAGCGGGCGAAGCGCGGGCGCGGCCAGCAGCGCGTACCGCTCGCAAAGCGGCTCGGGGTCGGCGGCGGCGCGCAGCGCGCCCCACGGACACGCGAACAGCGCGCCCTCCACCACCACCGCCACCTCGCGCCGCCCGCCGCACCCCCGCCGACCGTGCGACGCTGTTGGCGTGCAGTGAGTATTACAATGGGAGGAAGGGTCTCGTAGTGTAGTGGTTAGCGTACCTGACTGCTAAATGGGAGGTAGTCGATTCGATTTCCATACAGGACAAACGGTTGTGTTGAGCATGTATATTATTATTTGTTCTGTGTCTAGGTGTAAAAAAGTTATCTATTTAAATATTTATTTTAAAATATTTATCTGTCTGGTTACTATAGCACAGGCTGTGCCTATTCTGGTATCAAATGACCATGTGCGAGTTGTCCCAAGATATTTATTATTTATCGCATATTTTTGTGTTTTTAGATTTAACGAATTGAAAATCTCCGTCCTTTGAAATCAGCTGAAAATTTTGCTTAATTTGCATTTCATAAAACTAAATGGTCGTTATACCGTACCATGAGTATTGTTACAAGAAGCGGGCAGCAAATCTTCAAAAGGCGCAAGTAACATCTGGTACAGCGAGTTGAGGCATGGCGGCCCTTGCCACGAGGGCTGTTTCTTTCGAGGACCGTGGACACTTGACCTGTATTAAATAACTTTGAATTAGATATTATAGACGTGCAAGTGATAAATTATTATAATACGCACATAATATAGAAAAATTAGAGATTTTGTTGCTTCGAGCTTGAAAACGGACCTACCTGAATGATAGGCCGAATTCAACCACCTGAGAGTTATGTATAACGTTCTCGAAAGTTATGTGAAGTCCACCATCCCGCACTTGACCAGCGTGGTGAACTATGGCGTAAATCTTTCTCGCTGGATAATAATAACCTTACCAAACCTACCATTTCAATACATAACATATAATTGATAAACCTACCTAGTAGAACCTTGTAGACTTGCAACTGATCCCGCAACAGAACCACCGACTGAGCCAACGCTGAATAACGAACTCAAAGAATAGTTGGACGAGTTCAGCAAATGATTGCGCGTCACCTGAAAGTAAATTAACATTGACAGGTTTTGCTGCCCCAGGGAAGTAGCACCGCCAAACTAATTTCTTTTTTATTTTAAAAATTAGTAGCAAACAAGCCTCCATCTGGTGTTAAGGTCACTGACCCGTGAACGTCCATATTTTTTCCTTTTTTTTTAGTTCCACAGTAGGATTTTAGGATCCGGTGTCGTTGGTACCATGGACACACACAAAGATAATTACACTAACACCCAGACCGAGAACAGAAATCTAAATTCATCATTTAAGCTTCTGCGCGAGGAGTCGAACACTCGAAAAATAAACATGTGATATCTTACTACAC